>QEQW01000758.1:0-11798 GCA_004016085.1 Claviceps quebecensis
GTATTCGGATCTTGTCATCACGGCAATATGGCCATATCTCCAGCCCGAGACAATAGGTATAGCATGATGTTTGTTTGAGGTGGCTGAAGAAGTTTAGTACCTAGTTTAGTAGGATAGCATGCAACGGAACTCGGTATCCCGCATGAACCAAAATGATGCGGCACGCGCAAACCATAATCCTTTGCTTGGGCTGCTGCCACGCTACTGGTGAAGGCGTTCAGGCAGACTCCTGGATCTAGAATGCCAGTCTGCGTTGGTGGCCGATCGAGACACCTCCACAGCGATCGACAGGCCGATCCTAGATGGTAGGGGCGCTGAAGATGGCGGGGAAGTTGAAACTGATGGGTTCGGGATGCTGCTGGGACGAGATGCCGTGTCGTATGTGCCTAGCTAGAGATATGTACGACAAGACGGCAATGTCGAATGTTCTTGCGACAACATGGAAATACCGATGTTGCTGCGACAAGACCTGTAGTATCCAGTGTTCCTACGACTTGACGGCAGTTGTCGAACGTTCCTACGACAAAATGTCAGTGTCGAATGTTCCTGCGACAACATGGCATGATGAGATCTACGATGCAAGAAGCGCACAAAGGTAGAAGTCCAACCAAGGGGTCACAATGGCAACCCCAGGCTCCGGCATTGCGCCACCTCGACGGCTTCAACGCACAAAAACCCCACATATGCTTGCCCTTGCATCGACGTACCGACGCCTCAGATGAGACGTTTCAGCATTCCAGAACGACATGCGTATCATTATTAGGTACTCCGTATGCATCGTATGTACATACCCCCGAGATCATGGCATGTAGGTACATATGTACATATGGATCCCACTGCCGTGTTTCTGATTCCGCAGCCAGTGCCAAGTGGCCATCATCCTTCTTCCACCCTCTTGGGTCACGCACAAGTATGAATTAGTGTGTCAGAGCGCACTTGGACTGGGCCGATACCTCCATTAGTTGGAACTTGGGGACGCTGTCGCAGTGGCATGGCAGGCGATGCCGAAGAAATTGTGTGGGAAGCGCGAATCGAGAGCAGAAGTTGCTGGCGGCAATGGAGCCTTTGGAGGATGAATGACGGCCGTTGCAGCAACTTGCAGCAAACTTGCAGGGTCCCAATCGATATCCCCGATGATGGGACCAACCAGGGATCCCCCGGAGCCCCACCGAGCCGAACGGGTTCGCCTTGAATTTGATCGATCGCCAAAGAACTCCCCCACACATTTGTACATATGTACATACATACCGGTAGGTAGGTACCTTCACATGCATCGTCATGCCACACCACACCCCCCCATGGCATGACGCCCACGTTTTTGCGATCCACTCCTCCACCTCTCATGCTCCGCGTCAACCGACAACGAATATGTAGTATGTACCTACCTATGTATCGTAGCATCAAACAGAAGCAGTATTGCCGAGCAGCATCGAACGGTATCAAGCAGAACCAAGCATTATGAAACATTCCCGAGCAGCATCTACCTACATGTAACATACCAGCATCACCCAGCAGCACTCAGGGTATCAATGAGCCGTCACCTTCGCATCCAAGAGGACATCCAATGGTACCTTAGGTACCTTAGGTACTCCGTACTCCCTACGCACCGATGAGCCAGTCAAGTCTCCGCAACAGCGTCCCTTCTCCCATCGTCAGTGGTCAGCCATGGACCATTACTCATGAACCTTATTCACGGACCCGACTGCCGTAGACGACATTCATTGGTCATTCTGCCCTTCCGGCGGCATGCATACTCCCCCTTTCGCCCCCTCCGGTAGAAAGTCATTTGCGTGCGGAGGTGGGGCCATTGGCTGCGTTCCCCAGAGATTGCCTAAATCGAACTTACCGTTGACGGTTGGAGGCTTAAAAGGCTTTGGACGGCATATCGCGGCGCTGCGATTAGTTGCTTGATCCTTGCGTGGTCTGAGAAGAATTCCACACCCCCTTTTGTTGGATTTCTGAGTTTAGGTACCTAGGTAGGTGTGTAGGTAGACCGTTTAGGTACCTACCTGAGATGGGAGAAGATGATGTGGAGAGTCCGAGGGGGTGTCTATTGCGGTTTTGCGCTTGACGTTGCTTCGCTTGGTTGGGGAATGGGTAGGTAGGTAGATAGGTAGATAGGTAGGTATGGCGTTTGCTGGGCGAAGGGCTGATGGAAGTTAAATAGACGGGAATGTCCCTTCTTGTTTTTGACTTTTTCTCCATATTCATATTCATACAACAACTACAGATACACAAAGAAAAATAAAGGACTGTTCTCAAACTGCTCGAATAGTAATATCGACATACATATATCCTCTACACGCTCGTAAATTCAACAACCAATCAATCAATCTATAATCGAAATCACACTTATAGCCATCATGGACTCGACCACTCAGACCCAGGTTGCGAATCAGACTCAGACTCAGATGCCAACTTCTGCTCCCGCCACCGCCGGTACTCGTCGAAGCGTAAGCATTTTCCTTTTCCAAAATGTGAAGGCGTATGTACATTTAAGCTCAATATTAATATGCCTTTTTTACAGAGTTCTGGCTGGATGCCCGCCTACTCCTCTCTGCAGGCCCAAAAGCGAACTGGTGCCGTTGCGGAACGTCGAACCAGCATGTCGGATCAGTATCACAAGGGAGGCATGTTCAGCCAGCTCTTCCACAAGTTAGTAATGGACCAGTTATTTTCCCTTCGTACTCAGCATGATTCATGGTGTTATCTCGGAAAACTACTGCAGTGGCTAACCATCATCTGTCTGTGATAGTAACTTTGGACGCGATGCGAAGTAAAGTGGCTAGTCTTCGAACTTTGGCGTTATACTTGGGGTTGTTCGTGGTGTTATCACGGTGTTCAATTTGAATATGAGAGAGGATTGGAATCATGACACTCGCTCAGCAGCAATGTGTTTCTTTTTGTCCCCCTTTCTTTTGGCGGCATAGGCATCGTAGGGGCGATTGCGGGAGTTCGCGATAGGTATCATAGGAATTGATTGAACGTGCACCTTGTTACTCTATATGAACGTCTCAGACAGCGGAAGCGGTCGATTTAAGTGAAGATACAAACACATTTGCAAGAAATACTGGCTCGTACATACAGCAGAAAATGCAAACTAAAAAATGTAAAATATGCATAGCAGATATAGCTCTCCTGCGAAGAAAAATAAATCTCTTGCCGTTGAGACTATTTCACGCCTTGACCATGAAAATCTGTAAGTGTTAGGAAATTAGCTTATTGTCCACACAGCCATGCCATAGTTGCATTCCGAAAGAAAAAAAATAACATACCTGAGCCAGGGCCTTCGCGTCCATCACCGCCTGCCTCTTCTGCGCAATGAACCGTGACCGAACAAAATTTCGACTTCCCGGTACCAGTCCTCCCGTTGTTGTGGGCGTGCTCGTCCCCAATGTCGAAGTTGATGTCTTTGTGTCGAGGTCTGCTGTCGGATTCGGTTTCGCTTCTGCTTCCGGTTGTACCTCCGCTTCCGCGGCATCCCTCTTCTTCCGCGACTTCTTTTCTTTTTTGTCCCTCTTCTCCTTTAGGTCCGCCTTCTCCTTTTTGCCCTCCTTTTCCCTTTTCTCCTTTTTCGACTTCTTCTCCTTCTTGTCTCTCTTTTTCGACTTCTTCGCGTCTACCTGCACTGCTTCTCCTCCTCCTCCTCCTCCTTCTTCTTCCTCAACATCTTCCGAGCTTGTCTCACTAGATTTTCCCTCATCCTTCTTAGACCTCTTCTTGGCCTTCTTCTTCAATCGACTGCCCTCCTCGTCATCAGTCTCACCCCCCTCCCCACGACCTCCCGATTTCTTCGCCGATTTCCGCTCCTCTTTCCTCCGTCTCTTTTCCTCCTTCTGAGCATCCGGGCTCGACTCTCCCTCGCTGTCTTGTTGTAAATCAGCCGCCTTGCGCTTCTTGCTCTTCTTGGATGACTTCTCAGACTCCTCGTCTACGTGCTGCGGGTTTTTCGCATCTTCAACAGCCGGCACCGGCACTTCCTTCATCTCATCTCCCACGAGTAGACCCCCTCTCACGAAGCGCATGGGCCCCCATTTGGCCTCCACGTAACGATGTGTCTTGACCTCGAGCCGGGCTTGTTTGTCACACTCGATGGCATCGTCCGATTTGCCATTGAGGCGACTAAGTAGGTCGGAGAAGACGTCTAGGCCCGTTACTTGGTCTTCCTTGGCTTTGTTGAAGCCGAGACCCTTCATGTCGTCTTTGAGCGAGACCCGGATGTAGGATGCGCTGGCGGCGCTATGCAATTCGGCGTGGGCGGAGTCTTGGACACCTAGGTATTGGCCTGGCTGCCAGCCTTGAGCCCGCAGGATCTTTTGTCCAAATGTGGTTGTGTCTCGAGTCCATTTTGTGTTGTTGGGGTCTTTGTTGATCCGTGATCGACTGGAATTGGGGCGCGCCAATTTTGAGGGTTAGCTAGATTGTAAAATTTTCCTGCTGGATTTTGTACCCTTTTCTCTCTTTTGGAATCTACTTGCCTCTTATTCTCGGCAAGCAAGCCCATTATTTTCGTGCAGTGATTTTGCCTGCTAAATGAACTCTGGCTGACGCTGCTTGTAAATGATATGCAAATAAGGACAATGGACGGGGGCGCATTTGTCGATGGTTTTCAAGTAACGGAACCAAAAAAAAATCCCACGATCGTATGAAGGGGGCGATCTTAATCGCAATGCTTTGATTGGCTTGGCGTCATCTGGGGCTGGTGATAAAGACCGGACTCCACTCAATTAATGCTTTCAAGTTTCGGCACGTGTCAGTGGTCACAGGTCAGGGGTCACTGGTCACTGCGCGTAGGTACGGGCCGTACGGCATCGCTATGCTCCGGTTCACTTCATGTATCAAACGCACATGTACTCCGTATACAACCTACCTACCTAGGTACCTATGTATTGGTCTTTGTACTCACACTATCTGTACATCCGTTGGCCACCGTTGCCTGTTCAGAACACATTATTCAAATATCAAGTTCCGAATGCCCTCCGCCAAAAATATTGGCCAAGATGAAACTGTACATCTTGTCAAATCAAGAATCTAGCTAGACCTAAGCTGCTACTCCCTCGTGACAGTGGCATGCCGACGTTTGGCAATATAGTCGTCGACTTTGCCTAAAGCCACGATTCCTCAATCTGTTCCTGTACTTTACTTTGTCAGACCCGTATCCCTTTTACCTAACTAACCTGAAGAAAAATCTTAGCAACAAATCATCAATAATTGAGTTCTCCGCCGCCACCGCCGCCAGAGACCTGGTCAAGATCTTCGTAACTCTTCAAGCTACGGCCCTGTACAGCTTCACGAGGCCCGCCTGCAGCACCGCCAGCGCCGTCTCCCCAACGAGAGCCTCCTGCGCGGTTACGCATGACTTCGCCACGGCCGCCGCGTCGGTCGTAGGGGCCAGTGCGGTATTGGCCACGGCTACCCATGCCGCCTCGGCGGATGGGACCTCCACCGCCCGAGCGTTCGTCGTTCATGGCATGCCAGCCGCCTGCTGGCATGCCGGCAAACATAGGCGGGAAGTTGCCACCACCCATTGGGAATCCCGGCATGCCCATTATGCCATTCATTGAGAAGTTCTGCAAGTTGAACCCACGCGGTGTTCCTGTGCTGGATTGCCCATTTGTCGGGGGAAAGTGGCCATTCGAGTTCGCATCCGTTTTGGAGGGAGCAATATGTGCTGGATCCATGACATAAGCGTTGATGAGGTCAAACTGTAGTCCTCTGGTTAGTGATCGAAACTTCAAAAAGTACCACTAAAATATACAACAAACGAAAGGGGGAAAAAAGGTGGAATCTCGACGAACCTCCTGCTTTATGCTATCAAGGAATTCGCCATGTCGCTTTTCCATGTGCTTCTTCCAAAAGTGCTCCTCTTTGAAAAGTTTTGTGCAATCGGGGGCCTTGCAGCGCCACTTGTGCTCATCCTCTTGCTTCACATACTTGGCCAGTTCTTCCTCGACACCTTCTTCAACCGGACGGCCGCCTAGTTTGCGTATGTCAACTGACTGTGGTTCCAAGATCTGCATGATCTTGTCCTCAAACGTCTTGACCCAATTATAAGCCCGAAGCAGCTGCAGTTCAGTCTTGCTTGATGTATTTCGAGGTCTTCTATCACCCTCCATCATCTCGCCGTCTTCTTCCGGCTCTGATTTCTTCTTCTCCGGGAATGGCTCGCCTGTCGCACTTGCACGTGCGATACTTCTGGCTGAAGATGAAAGAGTACTTCTGGGTCGTCGTAGGTGGCCTCCTGGGCATTTGCGTGCCAGCTCGTGAACTGAGTCACTCTCAAATACACAGAAGAAGCAGAAATTGAACACTCTGCGCAAGTATTCAATCAAAAGGTCAAGATGTTTCTTCTTGATGAGCATGTCCTCATCATCAGTCTCATCTTCGACGGCGCCGTCCTCCTCCTCTTCTTCTTCTTCCTCTTCCTCCGCTTCCACTACACCGTCTTCATCATCCATTGCTTCGTCGAGAGCAACTTGGCGCTGCTTCTTCACTTTCTTCGTTGGGGTTGACGTAGCCGCTGGCTGCAAGCGGCCAGCATTGCGCAGTTCCTCCACTTTTTCTTCTACTTTCAGATTCGCCTGGAAGTCGGAGCCAAAATCTTCTTCAAACTTGTTTACCAGTCGTTGTACCAGCAACAGATCTCTCTCAATGCGCTCAGGAGCGGAGAAAAGATCCCACAGAGCCTTCCTTCGGGGATTGTTGGGTGGATTGTGAACTCCCACATGGCAGACGAAATCGCCACGAACCTCATCTTTTACAGTCTTCCCATTGACCGCTTCCAGGGCTTTCTCCGCTGTTGATACTAGTTGCGGGGTAGTTGTGTCCACATCGCCGTCCTCGTCCTTTGGATCGGTTCGATCAACTGGTAGAGCAGCCTCTGAAGAGGGATGCAGCATCACCCATCCAATGCGGTGATATCTTTTACTCGGATTCGGGTCAGAGAGAGATAGCCACTTGAAGCCTCCTTCCCCTTCGCCCAAGTTCTCCTTGCAGAACGTCTCCAAATTCTTCCGGCTAACGTGTGGTGCAATGGTCTTGATAAGAAGTGTTGGCTGGAATTGGTTCTCGTCGCGAATGTCAGATCCGCTGCCAGGGAGGAGGTCTCCGACGCCCAGAATCTCATTGCTAGCTGTCGCCTCGCCTTCTTCCTTCTCGATCACGCCACCAGCGCCGTTACTTTCGGCTTTGAGAATGCCTTCCAGTGAGAATTCATCAAACACTCCAGCCTCAACGTCTTGCTCCCATTGACTGTAGCCAACGCGGCGGATCTCATTGAGTTTAGCTCGAAGATCATCACGCATTTCAGGCACATATCTCTCCCTGAACCATTGCTCTTTTTTGTGCTCCGAGACAAAAGCTCGCGCCATTTTGGCTTGAAGTTCTTCTTTGTAAGAATCATACGCGGCTTGGATCCTGATCTTTTCTTTTTCACGGTCCTCTGGACCGCGCGATCGCTCTGGTTCCCGCCTGCGGCCAGACTTAAGACGTTCCTTATCCTCTTTGATCTTCTCGTTCATTCTCCACCATTCCCCAAAGTATGAGAAACCCACTTGGTATGGAAGCCGAGCAGGATCTGTAAGTGGATTGGACGTCACTCCGACAGATGCGCTCTCTTGTCCTGGAACGTAGCGATCAATATTTGCCGGCGGCGAGGTGATTCTTCGTCGGTCGTCTCCTCTATCCCTATCATCACGGCGAGACCGAGGTTCATATCGATCTACGGGGATAGGCGAACGCGAGCGTCTTCGTTCTCTTCTGTCGATACCTGCGAAGTAACATTAGCCCAATTCAAAAGTGAGCATCAGCGCAGCCTATGTTATGTGTTCAAAGTCGCATGAGAGTCCGCAATCGGGACAATGGCGTGAACAAGTGTTTTTCTTACCTGGTGACCGTGCACGATAGAACGTATCAGACCGCTCATCTCTTACCCTTGATTCGTCCCGGCCTCCCCAGGTTCGATCTGAAGGAGACCGTCCGGAGGACTCCCGACGCGGAGGGTACGAATCCATTGCGTACACCACAGAGCGTGTAAGAGGAAGGCAAAAGTCAGCTCCGAGTGTGTGAGAAAAAACTCGTTCAATGCATCAGCCTGTTCCGATTGGCTGTTGATCCAGTGATTAAACTGGCAGTCTGTGAATGGGCGAAACGGACGACGGTTAGAGACGGCATCTTGAGAAGATCAATCGAAACGAGGGCGTCAAAAGAGAGACAAAGTAACAGTGCCATAAAAGAGTGATAAAGTGAATTCGAGGTCCTCAGACAGGACATGAAGAAGTAGATGATAATGAGGGATACGAGACAAGGAAGAAACAAAGATGATTTAGTGATGATGAGGCAGCAGGGACTAGTCATAGTCAAGGGAGAGCTTGATGTTCGGGAGGTTCGGGAAACAAATGTCTAAAGACGTAGAGAGGAAGAGAACGACGAACTGATCAATGAGCGGAGCGACTCCAAAGATAGCGATGATGCGCAGATACGTACGGCCTTGGTTGCGGTCGTGACAAACAACAGCAGCAAACACCGTGGAGGTTGGTTGGAAGAGGCTCGATCGGACAATCGTCAGCTGGCAGGTGGATCTTCGAGCAACCTGGTCGCGCCTTCCAGACTGGGTTCGGCGCGGTGCAACGACGGATGCGGAGACGTGGGAATAACGCACACACACTGTACGACGTAAGCAATGGGCATGAGCCCTTGTACCATGCTAAGCACAGTGCGCAGATATGCCTATCAGCTATCGATGCAGAATTCCTGAGCATCAGCCAATCATAGCACCTCATGCTTGTGAGAGAAGTGGCGAAGCTCCGACATCCAAACAGGTCTACGATGACGGCTTGGCAGTGCAGTAACGTCTGTCTGTGTCTGTGACCGTGATCTCCGAGCAGCAAAGATGACCATCACATTTGGAACAGTCATGTACGTAATGTGCATGGAGGACTTTGTCTCCGGAAGACGGCAGAAGAGCAGATCCTGAACTCTCGCCTTCCAGTGCTGCTACTGTGACCTGACAACGATACCTCACCCTCGGCCGCGGATCTTGGCTGTTTCAGTCAACTCCAGGCGACGAACAAGCAAGCCAAGATCCATACTCCCGACTTCGTCAGGCCGAAGGAATAAATAGCGATGGCCGTTCAGGTCCATGATGGATACAATGAAGCCGTGGAACAATTCAGGGCCCTGGAATACCCCATGCTTCAAGGTATGGCGGCAGCCGCGCCTCAATTGTGAAGGTTCCGAATCAAGATACTGATGATGTGACAAGATGCCGTGTATCTAGATCATGCGGGCTCAACGCTTTGCGCCAAGTCTCTAATGGACGCCTTTGCTCGGGAAATGACATGCACACTCTATGGCAATCCTCATTCGGGATCGCTATCATCACAGCTCTCCACGTCGCGCATAGATGATGTTCGACTACGACTACTCGGGTTCTTCAATGCAGACCCCTCGAAGTATGACCTAGTGTTCGTCGCCAACGCCACCGCGGGTGTAAAGCTTGTGGTGGAGGCGATGAGGACGCTTCCGCAAGGATACTCTTACGTGTATCACCAATCCTGCCATACCAGTGTCATGGGCGCCAGGGAGGACGCAAAACAGAGTCTCTGCGTTGATGACTCGGACATGGAACTTTATTTTGGCGGCGATGATATGACACTCTCTGTCGATACAGTATCCGCTACATTGTTTGCCTATTCTGCGCAGTCTCATATGGACGGGACGCGATACCCTTTGTCGTGGTCCAGAGATGTTAAAGAAAAGTCAGTAGCGAGATCAGAGCTGACGTATACTCTACTCGATGCTGCATCATTCAGCGCAACGGCACAACTGGATTTCGGCTCAGCGGACTTCGCAGCCGACTTCACCGTGCTCAGCCTATACAAGATATTTGGGTTTCCAGATCTGGGCGCTCTGATTGTCAGGCGGTCAGCTGGAAGTGTCTTCGACAACCGACGCTACTTTGGCGGTGGGACAGTCGATATGGTGACGTGCAGCAGGAAGGAGCAATGGCATGCTCGTAAGTTGCAATTCCTTCATGAGCGGCTTGAGGACGGAACTTTACCGTTTCACAGCATCATGGCCCTCGACTCAGCCATGTCGGTCCACTCAAGATTGTTCGGCTCCATGAATCGTGTGAGTCATCACACATCGTACTTGGCACGCAGGATGTTTCTTGGTCTGCAAAGACTACAGCACGGCAACGCCATGCCAGTTTGCGAGCTGTACACTCCGCACCCTGACTCTACCGCACCACTTGGGACGGGACCTGTCGTGACGTTCAATCTCAAAAGCAGTGCTGGTGGCTGGGTCAGTCTGGGAGAGGTAGAAAAGCTGGCTGCTCTGCACAAGATACACATTCGAACAGGTGGACTATGCAGCCCTGGAAAAGTGGCTGCTGCGTTGAATCTTGAGCCGTGGGAGCTGAAGAGGAATCTATCCGCCGGTTTTCGATGCGGCGTCGATAACGAGTTGATGGGAGGCAAGCCCACGGGAGTTATTCGAGCGAGCTTGGGTGCCATGAGCACAAAGTCCGACGTGGATAGATTCCTGGACTTTGTCAGAGAATACTTCGTGGAAGATTATTCAGTCCCATCAGCGAATTTCTCTCAGATTTTCGCGCACAACTCGGCGTCCTCATCACCCAACATGATGCGTGTGAAAACGATTACAGTGTACCCCATAAAGAGCTGTGGAGGCTTCGCTGTACCGCCCGGTGTTCGCTGGAACGTCCGAGCCGAAGGTCTGGCGTGGGATCGTGAATGGTGTCTTGTTCATCCGGGATCAGGCCAAGCGCTGAGTCAGAAGCGGTATCCAACGATGGCACTCCTCCGGCCGGTCTTCGACTTCGATAACGGCGTCTTGAAAGTCTCATACGACGGACCTGTTAGTGGCTCGAATCATCCGCCCGAGGTACAGATCCCCCTGTCGGCCAACCCAGGCTTGTTGGAGCAGCAGTCCAAGCAGATGTTCTCGCGCGTGTGCGGAGAGGAAATATCGGCTCAAGCATATGTATCCCCAGTAATAAACAGCTTCTTCTCCAGAACACTAGGTGTACCCTGTGTTCTGGCGCGATTCCCCGCGGGGGGCATCGGAACGCGCAGTCGAAACGGCAGGACCCGTATCCAGAAACATCAACACCAACAGACGGACACGCACCGCACACTTCCCGGCTCCTATCCCGACATTCCATCTCCCCCGGACACGGAATCGGATTCGGACTCGGGGAATCAGGCGGGAGAGAGGAGAATCTTGCTATCGAACGAGAGCCCCATGTTGCTGGTCAACAGCAGCAGTGTGAACGCCTTGAACGAGGAAATCGTACGCCGGGGAGGCGCAGGTGTCCCGGACGATTCATACAGAGCCAACGTTGTAATTGAGTCTGTTGTCTCCGAGAGCAAGGAGAGCGCTGTAGGCCTGGCTTATTCCGAGGATTCGTGGAGCTGGATCCGCATCGGAGAGCATGCCTTCCAGCTGCTCGGCTCTTGTCGGCGGTGTCAAATGGTCTGCGTAAATCAGAGGACGGGCACACGAGGACAGGAGCCCTTATCGACGCTCGCGAGGACGAGGAGGTTCGACGGGAAGGTCTACTTTGGGGCGCACATGCGGCATGAACCGCGTGTGGGGGATGTGAGCTTGGCGAGCCAGCCGCCTGCTCTTCAAGTCGGTGATGCTGTCACAGTTGAGGCATGGCTGGCATAGTGCTTTTTTCAGTGGGCGTTGCTTTGGTTCCATGGTATAGGTTTTGGGGTTTGTTTTTTTTTTTTTTTTTTTTTGGGGGGGGGGGTTTTTTTTTTTTTATT
>QEQW01000759.1:0-11795 GCA_004016085.1 Claviceps quebecensis
TGCATTCTTGCAAGTTGTGAGTGGTTACCAACGGTAGCCTTGTTCGCACATGCTTTTCCTGCCACCTTTTTGTCGCCAGCAGGAAATTGAGGAAAAGTGAGGAACTTGGTGCAAACGCCCGTATTTCGGCAGTGCGTTTGCTCGATCCCACCCTCCCAAATTCCAATGATTTGCTGGTCGAAGGGTGCGTCACCCTGACTCACGCACCATGATCATTGCAACCAGTGGCAGCGCTAGGCCATATCTAGAGCATCCTCAGCGTAGGGCCCCACACGCAGTTCTGGTCTTTCGCAGTGAGACAACCAAGGGCCTACAAGGGGGCCCTAACGTGCGGACCTACAGGGAACCTTACAAGGGCATCCGAGGAAGCTACAGGGGAGCTACAGGGGATCTACAAGGGGAGTAGAGGGGAGCTACAGGGGAAGAGGCTCGTTTGTTGGAGCGCAGCAGACGGTGCGTTGAAGAAGCCGTGGAAAGTCATGCACGCTAATTCCGACTGAACAGGCAACCCCGTGCCCAGATCAGCCGGACCCAAGCCAGGGTCTCTCCTCCGAGTTCAGGAGTCTGGGCTCACCCAGGGCCCTGGGAGAATGCTGCCAGCCACCCCCGGTCACTGGCAAAAACGCTATGGTCCGGCGGTGGCCTCAGTCCCTTGAAGGCCCTTCCAGTCCCTCCGATTTCTTGCCTTCCCAGCCTTCTTTTTCCTCGCTTTTTGTTCAACGCATCAGACATTCAATGCACGACTAGGACAGACCAGTCTGCACAACTCTGACTGCATCACCAACTCGCTCTCATATACCCACGCTCGCATCGAAAATACCCAGAGTGACGAAACCGTCTCGAGCAGCTTTGTCCAACTACTGGTACGCACCCAAGAGCCGCCGCTCACCACCCTGAATCACGAATAAGCCGTACTCACCCGCACACAGGACACCGACACCGGCAGCTTGAAGCTATCATCCGTCGACGACGACAACAAACGGCGGACTTGAGCTGTGCCAATTTTCGATTAGCGGACCGATTTACAAAGTCTGCGCTGTGCAAGTGACGACTATGAATCCACTCAACTGATATCGAAATCTGGTCGCATTCGCACACCACTCCGATCCAAGTCTTCTCAGTCGAATCATTCCAGAATAAAAAAAAACCGATCTTTTCACGCGATATCTGCCTCCAATACGTCCCACCCGCGCGCATCTGCTAGCCATGGAGTCCCTACGATTGAAGCCTCGGCAACCCGTGGAGGACGATATTGAAAACTGGGACGATGACGAGGACCTTCTCGTAGAAGGCGACGAGCTTTCATTTCGGAGTTCATTCACCACCACCAACACTGGGGTTCCCAGTTCACGTACTTTGTCACGGCAATCCTCGCGGCGACGTGACTCAGTTTCGTCCCATGTATCCTTTCGATCGGAGCTGGACTCCGTGATTGGAGAAGAGACGCACCTTCCTTTACCTGGAGATGATGAGCGTTCCACCATGGATGCTATTGCGGCGGCAGAGCATGCTGGAATTCCATTGCCAAAGAATATACCCTCCTCTGCTTTAAGAGGGGGCACGATAAAAAGACTAGGAGGACGCAAGATTAAACAGATCTATCAGGACGACTGGGAAACGGATCTCGAGCTTCCGGACGCGTCGCAAGCGCTGAGTGTCAAGCCCAAGACTGACACAGAATTTCCAACCACCCTTCGCCAAGTGAGCGGAGACTTGACACAGAGCAGCCCGGCGAGGATAATGCAATCGCCTGTCCTCTCTCAGCTGGGCTCCCCTGGACAACCGGCGCAACCGAAAACCAGTGCGCTCTCCTCCGCTCTGAATCTGGACAAGTACAAGGAAACGCAAGATGATGATGATGATTTCTTCGGCGACGGATCTGCCACCGTCAAAGTCCCCAAGCCAAGACTAACCCTTCAAACACTCTCCTTTATACCACCTACCCCTACACCACAAAAGTCTGACAGGGCTCAGGAGCCCCATGACGACGACTTTGAACAGGACCTTGAACTTCCTTCTGATGGAAAACTGCGGCTCTCCACCAAGAAGGACATACCCGCGACGCCGTCATTGCTATCCAACCTCGACGAGCTCGACTGGGGCGAGGGCAGCTTAGGCACACGCCACGGCGGTACTCGACGAGACGGGCGCTCGGTACGAAGCTCTTCGACGTCTTGCCTTAGCCCCAGTATCTCCAGTTCTATGACAGCAGAGAGTGAAGACGAGGCCTTTGAAGGACTCATTTTGCCCTCGGGGCCCTTCAACTTGAAAGAACGTCTCCAGCAGCGCAAGAAGAACTTTTCGCCTGAGAGAATTCTCGAAGAAACCTCGCCTTCACTCAGCAGAGCAGCAACTCCAGCGCCTCTCCAGGAGCTCCCTCACGCAGAGGCAGATCGCGAGGACTTCTTTGATGGATTGGACATTGGAGATGGCAGCTTCTTTGGCCTTGGGAAACTAGCTCTCCACCGAAACGTCAAAGTCAAAGAAACACAGACAGCTTGTGCCGTACGGCCTAAGACTGCCGTGTCTTTGACTTTTACCAACAAGCCGACCGGTTCCTCCTCATCCATGTCCTCACAAAGTAGACTCTCCCGCCTTAATCACGAGCGCGCGCATTCCACCTCGCTGGCACCAGTGTTCGAGACTACCGGCGGCAAATCAGGAACAGCTCCCTTGCGCATCAGTCGTCTTGCACAATCGCGCATGGGTCATTCACATCAGTCTTCTGTCAACAGCCTGCCCACACCTACCACCACGTCTCCTGGACGGCAATTCCCACTGTCTGCTTCGCGCAGTCGCGAACTGGCTCCCAGATCATCCTTTTCCTCGCTCAAGGGCGAAGCGTCGACTACGAGCTCTCAACTTCTTAAACAGAAGCGATCTTTCCCCCCGACGCGCAAGCCTATGTCTTCTCATCGCCCGCCCTCGACAGGCGAGACGGCGGGACGACCGCCAACTGGCTTTCGGCCCAAGACGCCGATTGAGCGACAGCCGCGGTCAGGCTTCAGCAGCAGCCCGCCACTGACGCGGAAGCCACAGCCCTTCTTGCCTGCCGGTGCCTCTCAGGGCAGATCGCAGCACATTGCCTCCAAGACTCTGCGACATTTCCGCCGCCACGACTCGGACAACTCCATTGACCTTCGGCCGATGTCCCGCTCCCTGTCGAGGTCGCGCGCGCGATCACCGAGTCCGCATCGTTATAGGGTTGCCGCGGACACATGGGAGCGCCTGAGCAAGCCGAAGAATAAGAAGCACTTTGGCGATGGCCACGAACTTGATGGGTTTGACGACCTACCCACTTCGCGAGATTCAGAAACGCGATTCCTCAAGCAGCCCTTGACCGGCGGTAATGCCAAGACTACGATTCGAAACAAGCTCTATCAAAGCATTCTGCCCGACCGAGCCACGACGCCAGCCCCCCTCACGCCCTACTCAATGGCAAGATCAACGCCGACAAGTACGCCGACAACACATACGCCGCGCTTTGCCCGTGATACCAAAGCCAGCCGCATCGCTCGGGAGACATCGCTGGCCCACCGTGCACCCAGCCACGGCCCGTTGTCTACCATTGCTGGCCAGCGTGAAGCCCACGTTCCTCTTCTCGGGCCGAGGATAATGGCCTCCGGCCTACCTCAGACGACGAACCGGCCCAGAAGGAAGACAAAACAGCCTCAGCAGCTCAAGCCACACCTCATTGCCAACCTCAACGCTGACAAAGATTCCAAGGTGGTGAATGGTATGTTTTACAATGCTGACACGTTTCGGTGGGAGGGCAACGAAAACGCACTCCACGCTTTCGATGGTACAATGTGTTCAGCCTCCTACACTGCCGCCATTGCTTCCGCTACCGCCACTGCAGCAGCTGCCACTGGTGCTGCGGCCAGCACTCCTTCAGCCAACAATCACTACCAGAGTCGAGACAAGGACGGAGTTACGCCTCGACCCGCCCTCATCACCAACTTCAGCGCCACAAAAGGCGTCCAAGTCGTCAGCGGCATGGTCTTTGACCCCCAAAGCATGTGCTGGCTGAAGCTTGGCCCCCAGGATAAGGCCAGGTCGGAGGCCACGACCGACACGATGGATGGATTTGATGCACTCGACGATGACGAGGAGGATGTCTTTAAAGATATTCCCGACTTGGATGATAGCAAGAACCATAACACAGGCGATGAGGATACTCGCGGAGAGGGCACCTCCAGTGGTCGAGGCCGCACCTCTGACATTAAGGACGATTGGCTCGTGGGAGAAGAATTTGATGTTGGGCCGGAATTCATCCGGAGACAGCGCGAGGAAGAAGATCGGTGGAGGAAGAAGTGTGAGAAGTGGGTGAATCGGGGGCCGAGGGATCGTGATGTGTGGAGGTGGACGATTCGGGATCTTGTGTCCCAGTTTGATGATCTGGCCATGTGATGGAGTTGTTGTTGTTATTGTTGTTGAGACTTGATAAGGCTTGAAAGCCGTGCCGGGCTCTCTGGTGACGAGGAGGGTTTTTTTTTTTTTTTTTTTGCGTGCGTGTGGGAATTTTTTTTGAAGAGAATAGGCATTGCATTGCATTGCATTGCGTATTGCATTGCGTGTGACGGCAGCATTTGTTTCATGGGAATTGGGTCATAGATAGGAGGAACTTAACAGAAGCAAGCGTGTAGACAGGAGCGCCGGCCGAGGGGGGGGAGGGGATGGGGGAGGATTATTGTTTGGTGGATTTTTCTTCTGGGGGTTTCGAGAGGGGCTTTTTTTTTTCTTGGTCTTTGCCCCCCCCCTCTCTCTCTCTTTATTCCTTGCCCCTTCCCTTCCTCTGTCTGTTTCTTTTTCACGACTGCGATGACGAATATGATGTTTTATGAGGGTACCCATTTGCTTTTTTCTCTTATTCTTTAGTTGGTCCATTTTGGCATATAGCTTTTTGTTGATTGTTCCATTCTGGCCATTTTCGCTGGATTGGGGTGACGACAAAGTTTTTTTTTACGAGGCGTACATACAAAATATATAGCAAGATGTAGAAATGTCGTCTTGGTGATTAAACTATGTGTGTGTGGAGGGGTGGGAACGTGTATTGCAGTACAAAGATGGTGAGTAAGGACTTTCTTTTGCTTCACATTTCAAAACCGTAGTTAGCACAAAAGATAAAAAAAGCTAGACCTGGTCCCAACCTCATTGCTTCACATTCCGCAACAAGCATGACTAGCAAATTCAAAATCGTAGCAACACAAAAGAGAAAAGTTGACACGTAGCAAGTACACAAAACCCTTTTGAGAAAGAAAACAAACAACACCCAAAAACCAACAGACATGATGAATTATTTCCCTTCTTCGCCCTTCGCCTTCTTGCCCTTGGTGGCATTACTCTTCGGATCAAGACCCCTCCTCCGCATAGCATTTTTCCTCCCCTTCTCCATATACGCCTTATCCTCCTCATCATCCCAGCCCCCAAAGTCATCCTTCTGTTCGGCCCGCTCGTCCTCTTCTGTGGAGATGGGCGTCCTGTCAATGACGACGTTTTCAGCACCGTCGTCACGCTGGCCTTGGTGGTCCTTGGTGGACGCGCCGCCGCTCTTGACAGGCGAGGCACCAATCTTCTTGAACTTGGCGACGTAGAAGCCATCCACGTTATATGTGTGCGGGTAGTACCGCCTCGTGAGCCGGAGACTAGCATCAAACTTCTTGCCCATGAAGCTTGTGAAGCCTTCTTTTCCGAACGTGATTCCTGTGTCTACGAGGCGGACGTTGGGTCTGCGCGAGAGAGCATACTGGACTACTTGTTCGTTTTCTTCAATCGTGACGGAGCAGGTCGAGTAGACGACGTAGCCGCCTGATTTGGAGGCGTGGTTGACGGAGTCGATTGCGGCGAGGAGGAGCTGCTTCTGCACGTGGGGAAGCTGCATGAAGTCCATTTCCGTCTTGTTGGTCTTGACGCTGGGGTCCTTTGCAATGACACCTGTTCCGGAACAGGGCGCATCGAGGAGGACGCGGTCGAAGCCGCCCATGGGTTTGGGGAATTCGCGAGCGTCGTAGTTGGAGACGATGACGTTGCGGGCGCCGAGGCGGTGGATGTTGCCGATGAGACCCTTTGCACGGTTCTTGCTAGGATCGTTGGCGATGATGATGCCCGTGTTCTTCATCATGGCGGCCATGTAGGTCGTTTTGCCACCGGGGGCGGCGGCCATGTCGAGAACGCGCTCGTTCTCCTGCGGGTCAAGCGCCATACAGGGGAGGAAGGAGGATGCTGCTTGGAGAATGTAGTGGCCAGCGAGATACTCAGGCGTTGCGCCCAAGGGTACGCTGCTCTCAAACACTTGCAACCCGACCTTGGACCATTTGCCGACAGGCTCGAGCGTGACGCCACGGTTGATGAGGGCCTGCGCGAGATCTCGACGATGTGTGCGGAGTGTGTTTGTTCGGATCACGACGGGACGAGCCGATTCGTTGGCCTCAAAAAAGGCAAATGCCTCGCGGGGCGTGAACAGGTTGTAGAGCTTCTCGGCTAGATACTCCGAGTAGCCATAGTAGGCGCAAATGTCTTTAATAAGCTGTGCTGTGTATTCTGACCGGGAGCGGCCCTCTTCGGCGAGGTTGGCAAAGTCATCGAGCACGCGAATGTTCTCGGTGATTCTGGTTCGTAGGAGTTGCAGATCCGGTGCAAGAAGAGCATTAGTCTTGCTAAGCTCGTCGTCCTCATTGTCACCATCTTCGAGGATGTGCGGTCTGTCTCCGGCAATGTTGGTCCGCATAGCACTCTCCGCCAATTCGGCCGCATTCGCAGCTTCTGCCTCTGCCAATTGCATGTCTAGCTTTCGCGATAGGCCCTCAATGTTGGCCGCTGTGAGCTTCTCCTCGGGATCCGACTCGTCCTCGTCTTCTGAGAAAATGGGCCGCTCGACATTCTCGGCATCTGAGTCGTACACTGATGAACCTGAATCGGAGCCTAAGAAATCATCGCCTAGAACCGCTGGCGCACCGCCGTTTTCCAAGTCAGATAGCTTCTCTATAGCAAGATCTGAAGCGTCGTCGTCCGAATCAAGGTCTGAATCATCCTCGAGGGCTTCTTGCTTTGCGGCCACGACCTTGGTCCTCCCATTGGCCTTCTTTCCATTTGCACCAATTTGAGGAGCAGAGGATCTGCTATTATTTTTGACAGGCTTCTTTTGCGTTTGCGCCGCAGATCCATTGGTCTTGCTGCCCTTGGGCGACTGAGCATTCTTTGCTGTTCTTCGTCGTTTGTTATCTGATGATTCTGTGGGCGCGTCGACAGGCAGACCGGCCTTGCGCTTCAGTCTGGCGAAGTGTTCTTCTGACAGGGGCTCGGGAGCACCCTGTTTCCTGCCCATGCGTCTTCCAGCACCCATTGTAAAGACACGTTGGGGTATTTGGTCGAGGGAGGAGAAGATGTGTGCGAATTGCCGCGTTGCGATGTGAGGCAGCAAAATGGACCGTGTTGGCTGCACAATCTGCCGCCCCGCCAGACTTTTTTTTCTTCGAAGCGGCGATAGCAGGGGTCCTTGGGCCGGGGAAACTTCGTATCAGAGACCACCAATCCGCCCTAATTTCAAGCCACAATGTGCACCAGCCACGCTGGCCACTTTATTCGCAGAAGAAGGGAACCTTGGGAGTTGGGACGACACCAATTCCAGCCATTCTGAGACTCATGCAGGTGCAGTTGAGCAATCTTTGGCAGCGTACGTATAATGACTTTGCGATTGCTTGTGCCTGCAAAACGTCACAAGTTACAACAGTGGTCTGCTCTCGTTGCTTCTTGGCGTTCACTCAGTGATCAAAGCGCATACGTATTGCCGGGATTCTTTTCTACGGAGTAAGACAGTTCCTGTGAATTCACGGGTATCAACTGCGTCACTGAACGTCAGTCCACCAGGGATTCGAGTCTCTCCCGACTCCCGAGTCCCGAGTCCCATCCCAGCCCAGGCGTGGGGCAGTTGCTTACATGCAGCAGCGGA
The DNA here is from genome assembly GCA_004016085.1 of Claviceps quebecensis. Classification (NCBI taxonomy): domain Eukaryota; kingdom Fungi; phylum Ascomycota; class Sordariomycetes; order Hypocreales; family Clavicipitaceae; genus Claviceps; species Claviceps quebecensis. The sequence continues at coordinate 7,949 of QEQW01000759.1, forward strand.
GATTGATGTCTTGTTTCTGCTCACCCTGACTGTCCTTGTTCCAATGCCGTCCTTCCGCGCAAAGCACATCTTTGCCTGCTGCAAGGCTGCCATCTGCACTTGTTGGCCTTTGTCTCCTTTGTTGGCTTTGTCGAGTTTTCGCTACATGCCTCCCTCAATGCACCAGAAATTTGACTCGCCGCGCTCTGTCTCGCAGCTCAATTTCGACGCGCATCACTCGATGCAGAATAGCATGTCCTCTGCTTTCGTTGCACCCTCTGACTCTCATGCAGTCTGGTTGAGGGTGAGAGGTTAGAGCTCAGTGATCTTGAGTTTTCGGATCTCACATCACCTTGCCCATCAGAAATCAGTCGTGCAGTGCAACCCATAATAATGGCCCTTCAAACAACCCGTCATCGTCAACGCCCGTCCTTGTGTCCGCCTGTCGACACCCATCTCGCTCCACCGTCTCCCACGTGCACAGCGTCGCCTATAGCGTCGCCTATTGAGCAGCCGCAAGCACAGATAGATGGGTCGTCATTGTCCAAGGAAGAGCAGACGTACAACGATAAGTACGTCGTGGTATATGACTTTGCAGGCGTAGGTATGTACGATTCCATGTTGGCACCCGTCGAGTCCGACACAGCGCCGGCTGACCCAAACCAAGATTACGATGTGGCAGCCAAGGAGTTCAATCGCCTGCTGGACGGCCTCGAGGCAGCAGGACTACACACAGAGGTCCGTCCAGGCTATGATCAGACCATCTTAGTTTTCGTCAAGGCATCGGTGCAGTTGCTCGGAAACGCCGTGTACAAACAGAGGTAATGTTCATACGCCCTCGGCACGCATTGTTTACGAGTCTCGACTGACTCTGTGGCAGAGTCAAAGATTGGCTGTATGCCATTGTACAGTCACATCCTGGCGGTGACAAGGACACCGTTGTCAAAGCCTTCTTCGAAGCAGAAGATTTGCTTTCCTTGTATCATCTGATTCACTGGCCGAAAGAACTGGGTGGTGCCGGCATCACTCCCGAAGTCGGCGAATGGGAACATGTCAAGTCCATGTTTCCTCTGCACAACGAAGCAGTCAACCAGTCTCTTTTGCGGCACTTGAGCAAGCGCCTCATATTGACTGTCGACGACTATGACAAAATTCGCAATCTTCATGGCCCAAAAGTGGCCTTTTACTTTGCGTTCCTTCAGACGTATCTCATGTTTATGACCTTTCCTGCTATCACCGGCCTCATAGCGTGGCAGTTCTTATCCAAATACTCACTATCGTACGCCATTTTGACGAGCGTTTGGTGCACTGTCTTTGTGGAATACTGGAAGATTCAGGAGGTAGATCTCAGCATTCGTTGGCAAGTTCGAGGCGTCAACAAGGTGAAAGTGAATCGGCCGAGCTTCAAGTACGAAAAGATTATTGTGGACGAGAATGGTCGCACGAAACACTATTTTCCTAAATGGAAGCAGATCTCACGCCAGCTACTTCAGATTCCATTCATTTTACTAGCCACTCTCGCACTAGGTCTTATTATCTGCTCCTTTTTTGTTGTTGAAGTTTTGATTTGTGAGACGTACGAAGGTCCTCACCAATTCATCCTGGTAAGCATGTGACCCTACCGGCGACTCATCTAATCGAAGGAAAAGCGACGGAAGGAAAATAAGACAAGAAACTCCTCTGCTGACCAGTTGGCAGGAATATGTGCCGACCATCCTACTGGCCGTTGCCATCCCCCGAATCTCGTCGGCCCTAGAAGGGGTCGCCACTGCTCTGACAGAGTACGAAAATCACCGCACCGCGGACGACCACGAAATGTCTCTGACATTGAAACTCTTTGTTCTTAGCATCATCACCAATTACCTCCCAATTCTGTTGACCGCATTTGTCTACGTTCCTTTTGGAGATGAAATTATCCCTCGAGTGAAGCAGCTCCTAGGCCATGTCTTCCCTTCATTCACGAGCACCCTCGTCTTTCGGCCCTTTCGACCAGATTCAGATCGACTCCGCACTCAGGTCATTGGCCTCACGGTAACAGGACAGCTTTCAGACTTCTTTGAAGAGAACATCCTCCCCCTGATCAAGTACAAACTAAGTGACTGGTACCGAGACTTTCGTCGAGCATACACGCGGGAGGCCATGCTCCTCACGCTAACAACAGATGACCCCAGAGAAGCAGATTTCCTAAAGGGAGTTCGCAACCAATCCATGCGATCAAAATACAACGTTCAGGACGATATTGCAGAGATTGTGCTCCAATTTGGCTATCTCGCATTATTCTCCCCGGTCTGGCCATTGATATCTATGGGATTCCTGGTCAACAATTGGATCGAGCTCCGCTCCGACTTTGCGAGAATCTGCATCGAGCACCAGCGTCCCGCACCAACACGATCCGACGGCATCGGACCATGGGTCACGGCACTTGAAACGTTGACCCTCCTCGGCAGCATCACCACAGCCGCTATCGTGCACTTCTTTGGAACGAACAACATCGGAGGCGGCAGCTGGTCTACCCTCCCCATCACGATATTCATCAGCGAACACGCGCTCTTAATGCTACGATCACTGACGAAGTGGATATTCGAGCGCTACGGGTCCGAGCAGATTCGCAAGAAGCGCAATGAGAGATATGCGCGCCGGCTGCAGCATTTGGACCAGATTGAGCATAATAAGCAGGCTGGATTGAATCTGTCACGCGCGGAAAGGGAGCGTCGTAAATCGGTGCTTGTCATGGGCTCGGATAGCTTCTGGACGAAGCAGGTCGAGGAGGGGAGTAGTGCTGCTGCTGGGTTGACGTTGATTAACTTGGCGAGACACTGGAAGAAGAGCAAGGCCGGCAGCACGAAAATGGACTAGAGGGCAGAAAAAGCCTTTGATAGATATCATCATAGACTGCTCGATGTGAGGGACTTGTGTGTGAAGGGGCTTCCGCTTGTCCCGATCAGAAGCGCCTTTTTTTTTTGTTGGGCGCGGGAGGTTCTCTGTCTACCTACGGGACCACCATATTCGCAGTGTATACCTAGGTGTGTACAGTACCTATGATCTGGTCTAATGTGGCCGGCTCGGCTTTTGGCCAATGACAACCCTGAATGAAGTCGGGACTCGGAATCATGTGAGGCCACATTTTGTGCCTTTCCGAAATCGGTCACAGTAGGCTGCCATCGTGGTGAGTGCGCGCTTTGCAGCCGGGAAGGGACAATTTGTGGTGGTTCAGCGAGCGATTGACCCTGCCTTGAACACGACTGACAATGGGTCCATGTTATGCTAGGTAGGAGCCTAGGAGGTATGTAGGTATGTAAGAACCCAGGCGGGTAGGTATGTATCTAGCATCCATAAAGACTGCGCCAAATTGATTACTTAGACCGGATTGCCATTTGCACATACTACGCGTTGTGGAGAGAGGAACTTTCAACGTGTCTACTCCGGACATGCACACAACGTGTATCTTTGACGTGGAACAGTCGCGGGGTGCATCATACAAGTGACATGACATGATAAGGCAAATAGTGTCATATTAGGTATCCAATGATGCTGCGCCAACCTGCAATAAAAACAATCCACTAGAAGTACATGTAGGTCATAATAAAAAGTATGAAACAGGGGGTATATCTAGGCTGCTATACCCGGGAAAGTCGTTGTGGTGATCACAGCGCGTTTCGTCTCCAACATGCCATCAGAGAGCCTCGCATCGCTATCCGCTGCTTGATGAGGGTACCAGACCGTCTTGGCGCCAGGTCTAAGGTTGCCTTGTCGGTCGTACAGTGATCGTGCGCGGATATACTTGTCCAGTTGCCAGTAATTCTCTCTCAGTTGAATAGCCAGCGTTTCCCGCTTAGCCTTGAGCTCGTTCCCTCGGGCGCTATCCGGG
>QEQW01000076.1:0-67063 GCA_004016085.1 Claviceps quebecensis
GTTAGCCAGATCAGCTGTTTAGAGGCAGAGAAAGGGGAGAATCAGGAATTAGTAAGTGAAAGACAAAGCGAATAGACACAACGGCGTCCAATCCAGCCGGGCACGTTCATGAGATGGTGGCGCTATCCCATCCACCATCCGCAAGGCGATTCACTGTATCGCGAGGACCCTTGGACAGAGAGCTCCAGACCAAACAGTCGACCGTTCAATTGAATTTAGATATACACAATGACGTTTCGCTGGTTCCTTCACCACCCCTAGGTCCCCCCCTATTGCTTCGCCTCGGACTGTGCCGCAACAAAAGGCTTGCCATCACCGGGACCAATGCGCCTATCAGCAAAAGTCTGATGTGTCCGCAGATGCACGGGCGTAACGTTGGGGGGCTGGTCGGGGATCTTTTTCTCCAATTTCTGCGTACATCTTTATTAGCGAATACACACCAAGACAACCGCTGGAACTCTTCACTAATCCCCTTCGACGTTGCTGAAGAAAGGTTTGACCGCTCGACTTACCAGCTTGTCGTAAACACACTTGTTCAGCTTCCACTCGGCAGGTCGGCATTGCCACATCTGGTGGTTTTGATTTTCAAGACAATCCCAGTGCTTGCGGAACTCGGCCAAGCAGTGTGTATCGATGTCCTTGAGCCTGTGTTGCGCCCACCACTGGGCGTCAGCATTGAGAAGTTCAGAAATTCAAGATTTGTCGGCTGTCCCCGTTCAGGACTCGAGAACTTGGCCCGGGACAGGCATATATCCAACGTACACGCTCTGCGCGCAGCGAGTGACTCGGCGGCCTTCCTTCATGCAGTCGAGTTCGCCGCGACCGGCGTTCTCGTTCTTGCACTGCATGTAATCATCGTTGTAGTCGCGGCATCGTGCGCCGATGAAGTAAGAGGCTGAAAGAAGGGGCGCAGAACTGGTGCCGATCTCCTTAACGGCGGGGATGCTATCAGGGAGTGGTGTGGTGTCGATGAGGACTTCCTGATGGAACCTGCAGTCTGGTGTATTAGCCACAGCAAAGGTCACGATTGCCGTTGTTGAGGTCCGGGCCAGAGAGCCTCAAGCCCACCAGAGGAGGAGGGAGAAACGCCAGAGGATTATTCCGGAACGTACTGGGTTCGTCGGGCCGCCATGTTGCCTTGCCTGGTATGGGGACTGCCCTTTGGGTCGAGGCGAAGTGAAGGTTGGTGAAGCTGGTGCCGGTCGCTGGACGTCGGGAATCTGGAGGGTTGACTCTTGAGAATGGAATTGGTCGCCTTTGATTGGTGGACGGGTAGAGAGGTGGAGACTTGGCTGACAAGGACGGGAAGGCGGCGCGAAACTGCACCAAGGGAAAACGAGAGGAAATAGAGCCTCAACTTTCGACAACTCTCGACGCGCGACAACACCTCGCAAAAAGCTGCCATCCAGACAGAGCTGGACGACCAGACGAGCTTCAAGCTGATCTACATAACTTGTTGACCTGGTCTAACTCCACGTGCCAGCTCCCGCAAATAAGTGTATGATACCCGACGGCATCCGATAGCTCATACTTCCTGCTTGGCAGCAACCGATATCCAACAGCTCCACCAGGCTTCACCACCTCAACCTCATCTCAAGAGACCATGTCGATGTTCGGCCAGACCAAGCCGACGGGCTCGGGGGGACTTTTTGGTCAGCCACAGCCTGCGCAGCAATCTCAGCCTACTGCAGCGAGCAGCATATTCGGCCAGGCCATGGCCAACCAGCAAAATAACAACACCAACACGACGGGCAATAACGCGCTCGGACAGCAGCAAAATGCACAGCAAATGCCCGCTTTGTCTCAATCACAAGCGCAGTTGTCAAGTTCCCTATGGCAACCAGGCAGGGAGACACCCCGTAGGTCTCAACTCAGCCGCGACCCCTCTTTCTCCCCTAGCCTTCTACCAAACCGCAGCCGAGAGCATCATGCCTAACTTAGATGCTCTAGACCAGCAGAAACCAATCGTCGATCAGATCAAGCTCGTGACCGAAAAATGGGATCCCTCCGGTCCTAGTTGCGTCTTCAAACACTACTTTTACAACAAGGTCGACGAGGCCCACGTCCCTTTTTACAAGCCCCAGCCTCACGAAGATGCCAACGAGTGGGAGGAAGCACTGCAGAAGAAGCCAGCTTCGGGGTACATGCCCGTGCTGTGCTCAGGATTCACGGGCGTAGCGGATCGTCTGAAGACGCAGAAGAGAGCCATCAACGACTTCAACACGCGCTTGCATCAGATCAATGGCAGCCTCGATGCTATCCTGCAGCGGCACGAGCTGGAAACCGAGGTCAGAGCACTGGCGGCTAGAAGACGACAGACTGCCATTAGTGAGAGGTGTCTGGTCCTGGCGGCCAAGGTACAGATTCTGCGGAACCGAGGCTACGCGCTGAGTGCGGACGAGGATGATCTCAAGAATAGACTGCAGGTTTTGGAGAGAGATGTCAATGACCCGGCCGTGGGAGCCAGAGAGGAGGAAATGTGGAGCAGGCTCATCTCTTTGAGGGTATACTCTGACCGCTTGAGCAAGGAGCTCGATCAACCTGGTGGTCAAGATGGAGAGGGCCTGGATCCCGAGACTGAGGCCAAGGCGAAGAAAGTAAGTCTCGTTTATAGTATCCTATACTTTTTCTCCTATTTTTGGCTTCTTATCTCATGATGATGTTATGATCATTGCATACCATGATCCGGCAAGCTGGTTTACGGGAAACTCGGGAGGCTGACAAGCGACACTAGGTATTGGAAGACTATGAAAAGCAACTTCAGCACTTGAGGAAGGAAGTAGAAATACTTGCACAAGACTTGCAGCAATGGGAAAAGAGTCGTCAAGGGAACTCAAAGTCAAGATAACAGAAGCTGATGAGCATGAGGATGAAGGTGCAATCGAGTTTCATTGAGTGGCGAGGTCTGCATGGGGCGCTTGAGCCGATTTTCAAATGCCACCAAGTGGCGATGCGTCAATGAATTACAATTTGTTTAGGATGGACAAAGGAGCTGCGTCTTAGGCGTGATAATGAGAAAGCATGGATGGGGTCTTGAATATACGGCCTAAAACATGGGCTTTAAGGCGCCCTCTGTCTCTTTTTATGCAGAGAAAGGGAGGCACAGGGATTCATTCTCGTAGTGGTCTGTGCCACACTTGCGGGAGTGTGTTGTTTCAAAAAACCTGATGAGATGACTTTTGGCAAATCGTAGCCCGATGCGAATCCAGATTGACAGTTGTCGGTCTTGTAATGTGGCGTCGATGTTCCATTGGTTGAGCTGCTTCCAACATATCATGAATCATAAAGATAACCATTGAAACATGTGTAGAATGACATTGAGTGAGCTCTTAGGTTCGTACAAGCAACTGGAACGATCGCGGACCGCTTGTGGCTAGGCGCGAGTGATGCGGTTCATATGAAGAACACAAGAACACCCAAGAAACCGTTTATAGCAGGGCAGAAACATAGCTTCGTATACGAGCTGCTAGAACAATTAATATTGGCTGCGCATGCTGCTAATCACTTAAGGACGCCGAATCTTGGGTCCCTTCATTAACTGTGGTGTAGATTTCCCGTATACTTGAGGCGTTCATATGCCTTTCTAGATAGTTTTCTGGTTCCGCTCCTTATCGTACACTATACAGTGAGCAGCACGCCCTGCCAATTTGTAGGCGCATTGGGTCGTCATTACTCGTGGTGTTGAAGGGTTTCATGGTGCCGCCCAGCACATGACACGGCACAGAGTAGCCTTCATCATCTTCTGTCTATATGGTCTCTTGCCTCCGTCGAAAATCGAGAGTACGGAGGTTATCCTCATGGTCTTAACTGCGTCTTCTGGTTGGGTCTAAAGTTTACACCCTCTAAAAGACTCTGCTAGCCATGTCGATGGCGAAAGGAGCTGCGAAGCATCATTGCTAAGTTAGCGGCTAACCTGCTTCCAAACTTGTGATGCAGGCAACGCAGGGTCTCGCCAAACCTCTTCGCGTGGATCATAAGAAGATAGACCAAGCAACAAGTAAAAACTGGAAGAATAAGGAGAGAGACACATACAGAGATACAGCATGAAGGCAGCCGCGACGACCTGCTGGACTGTGAAGATAGCCTCGGCCTCCATGGCGCGGATCTCCTCGGGGGACTGCTGCGGGGGGGCGACTGGTTCAACGAGCTGTTAGCTTTCGCGATTGCAGACTCCCTGAGTACATTGTCTCAACTGCTCCACGGGCGCGGCATGACACATACATCCTCCAAACATTGTGAGTAGTGGTGTTGTGTCGGGACTCGGGCAGGTAAAATCGGTTGATATACGCAAAATAGGGCGGCTTCGGCCGTCGTCGATGTTGAAAAAGAGACAGTACATACAGAGGCGCAGATTTCCTAGCATCGGTCCGAAGAACTTCCGACAGGATGGGAACAATGGCTTGGACCAATGCGAGCCCACGATGCAAGCCGTTTTGTGCGGTTGGTCTCCACTCAGAGCCGCCCGCTTAGAGACGGGTTCCTTTGAGGCTTTGACGCGACGTCGCGACCGGAGGTTCGATTGGCAGGCGCGATGGATCGACCCTGCAATGATCCGATAAAAAGACGGGATCCGATAAGACGGATTCCTTGTGAGTTGTTGGCCCGTGGGCATCACGAGCAAACGAGCAAAGCGCTTTTTAGTCACAGAACTGCCATTATCCGTCTCCATCTTGGGGATAAGTTTTTACACAACGTCTTTCTTCTGCTCTTCCCCGCCATCTTTTCCGCCTGACTTTTTCTTCTAGTCTTTCATTCCATTGTCCCTTTGCACCGCATCGGTGGCGTGTTGGTTCGTTTTGCCTCCCGTCGGCCACCGCTACTCTCACCGATCTCAACTCCACAAGTTACAACCACCACGATCACCACCGACCGGCAACTTTGGGCTCAGAAGGTGCTTGAGTCGCCTCGCTGTCGACATAATTCCTGACCACACTCGTCGACTGGCACATACTCGATAATTTTCAGTATCCCGAGGCCTTGAACCGTCTGCGCGACACGCACTGTCCGCAATCAGCCGCAGAGCCACGCAATGGCTTCGAGACTGGCTCTCGCCCGAGGAGCGCCCTTGCGGCCTTCGGCCGCTCTTGTTGGTCGCGCTGCCATTACTCGCACCGTTGCCGCCCGCTGGTCATCAAAGAGAACCAGGGCTGCACTTGTTGCACCTTCAAGGGGATATTCTGGCAATCCATTTGATAAACTCCGTCAGGATCCTGCCTTCGGGGACATGCGGAAGAAAAATGCAGAGGCTTCTCTTCCATGGGAGGATTTTCCTACACGGCACATTGGTCCGCGCGACGAGGACATCGCGGCTATGCTCAAGCAAATGGACTCTGGGGTTGACACTCTGGACGCCTTTGTTGCTCAGGTCATACCGGAGGACATCATGCTGCCTCCCCAAAAAAAGATCCAGTCTCTTCCAAAACAGTACAGTGAGGCTGGCATATACAAGAAATTCAAGAGTATGCATGGCAAAAATTTCTTTTACACGTGGATGAATGGTGGTGGTTACTATCCCGTCCAGACCCCCCCAGTCATTAAGCGGAACGTTTTCGAGAACCCAGCGTGGTACACCAGCTATACTCCTTACCAAGCCGAAATCAGCCAGGGTCGTCTTCAGTCGTTGCTCAACTACCAAACAATGGTCTGCGACTTGACTGGTCTGCCTGTAGCCAATGCTAGTCTGCTCGACGAAGGCACCGCGGCCGCTGAGGCCATGACCATGTCTCTGAACAGCCTCCCAGCATCTCGTGCCAAGCGACCCGACAAGACGTATGTCGTTTCTCACCTCGTCCACCACGACACCATCCAGGTCATGCGTGGCCGTGCCGAGGGCTTCGGTATCCGCCTCCAGGTACTCGACGTGTCAGCTTCCGATGCGATAGAGAAGATTCAGAATCTTGGCGATGATCTAATAGGTATTCTGGCTCAGTATCCCGACAGCAACGGTGGTGTGGGTGATTACCGATCGCTGGCGGATGTTGCTCACAAGCAGGGTACACTCTTTAGCGTTGCCACGGATCTGTCTGCTTTGACGCTCCTGACGCCCCCTGGCGAATGGGGCGCCGACGTTGCATTTGGAAACTCGCAGCGATTTGGGATTCCTCTGGGCTTTGGTGGACCTCACGCTGCCTTTATGGCCGTCAAGGAATCCAGCAAGCGACGTCTGCCCGGCCGTATTGTTGGTGTTTCCAAAGACCGCACTGGAGGGCGCGCGCTGCGTTTGGCCTTACAGACCCGAGAGCAACACATCCGTCGCGAAAAGGCCACCAGCAACCTCTGTACTGCCCAGGCTCTCCTTGCCAACATGGCTGCCATGTATGCCGTGTACCATGGTCCCGCCCAGCTCAAGGAGATGGCCGTGACCAATCTTCGCTACTCCCGTATGATTCAGTCTGCCGCGCAGCATTACGGTCTCTCAGTCTCCACTGCCACTCTTGACCCTCAGGGTCGGGTTCTGTCGGACACTGTAACCATAGCTTTCAACAGTGCCAAGGCTTGTCAGACGCTTCGCGATAATCTCCTTGAGAATTCGATAAGCAGTGGAAAGGGGCGGGGCGCGAATGAGGTCGTTCTTGCTGCCTTCCCTACCTTTAGGATGGAAACCTATCTCAACGTTGTTCAGGCTTTCCAGTCTGTTGCTAGGAAAAACCAAACTGACTCTTGCGTCGCCCTGGGCAACAAATTATGGACCGAGGGCTGGAAACCGTCTGTGAAGCAAGTGGTTGAGGAGATCCCCGACAGTGTTCGCCGAGAGTCTAGCTACCTGACTCATCCCGTCTTCAACTCTTACCACAGCGAGACCGAGATGCTCCGATACATTCACCACCTGCAGTCCAAGGACCTGTCTCTCGTCCACTCCATGATACCCCTGGGCTCCTGCACTATGAAGCTCAACGCAACAAGCCAGATGGAACTCGTTGGCTATCACAAAAGCTCTAATATCCACCCGCACGCCCCTGAGAGCGGCTGGGTCGGATGGAAAATCTTGTTCACCATAACTCGCTCGCAGCTCGCTGCCCTGACTGGCATGGACGACACCTCACTGCAGCCCAACTCTGGTGCCCAAGGCGAGTTTGCCGGTCTGCGAGCTATCCGCAAGTATCATGAGCAGAAGCCCGGACCCAAGCGTGATATTTGTCTGATTCCTGTTTCCGCTCACGGCACCAACCCTGCCTCTGCTTCCATGGCGGGCATGCGTGTGGTCCCCGTCAAGTGTGACCTGGCAACCGGCAACTTGGACCTAGCTGATCTCGAGGCTAAGTGCAAGCAGTATGAGGCGGAGCTTGGTGCCTTCATGGTGACGTACCCCAGTACATATGGTGTCTTTGAACCTGATGTTCGCAAGGCTTGCGACCTCGTTCACGCGCACGGCGGCCAGGTGTACATGGACGGGGCCAACATGAACGCTCAGATTGGACTAACGTCTCCGGGAGCCCTCGGCGCTGACGTCTGCCATCTGAACCTTCACAAGACTTTCTGTATCCCCCACGGCGGTGGTGGTCCTGGTGTCGGCCCTATATGTGTCAAGTCTCACCTGAAGCCCTTTTTGCCTGACGTTGATGGCCAGACTCCTGTGTCCAGCGCTGCTTACGGCAGTGCCAGCATTGTGCCCATCAGCTGGGCTTACATGGCGACCATGGGTAGGTTTCGACCTCTCTTCTTTCATCTTTTTGCCCTAAGCATCTTGTCCCGTGTCCTTTCACATTTGCTCCCCCTTGAGAACTTACCACGCGCCCTCTGTGTGAATTTGATCTAACATTTGTGAATAGGTGACGAGGGTCTCCGCAAGGCCACCAGCGTTGCCCTGCTCAATGCCAACTACCTCCTTGCCCGCCTCAAGGACCACTACCCCATTCTCTACACCAACGAAAAGGGCCGCTGCGCTCACGAATTCATCATTGACGCCCGTCCGTTCCGTGAGTCGGCTGGCATCGAGGCCATTGACATTGCCAAACGTCTCCAGGACTACGGCTTCCACGCCCCAACCATGAGCTGGCCTGTACCCAACACGCTTATGGTCGAGCCGACGGAGAGCGAAAGCAAGGAGGAGCTGGATCGATTCGCCGATGCGCTGATCAGCATCCGCCAAGAAATTCGCGAAGTCGAGGAGGGCAAGCAGCCTCGCCAGGGCAATGTTCTCCGCAACGCGCCCCATACGCAGAAGGACTTGATTGTTGGTGACGGTGAGGGTACATGGGACCGCCCTTACTCACGTCAAAAGGCCGCTTATCCTCTGTCGTACTTGATGGAGAAGAAGTTTTGGCCGACCGTGACCCGTGTTGACGACAGTAAGTTGATAAATCCCGGTGTGCGTGATTGTGGCCAGGTGGTGACTCAGCTAACATGATTGATAACACAGCCTACGGCGACACCAACCTCTTCTGCACGTGCCCACCCGTGGAGGACACTACCCAGTAATGTAACATTTAGAATAGTCTTTCTTCGTTTTATTTGCTCTTTTCTTTCAGTCGTCCCTTTTCTTCGCATTTCTGTCTATTTAGAAAACCGGAAAAAGGAAAAGCACGTACTTCAACATTCACCGGTCCGATAGCTTGCACAATGGCAAGACACGAACGAGTAGGGGTGTATAGTATTCATCATGCGCACTCATAGATCTAGAGGACTGTCACTATCTTCATCTTTCCTCACGCTCCGACGACATTTTTGAGTTTTTGGTCTTTATCTGGCTGGAACAAGGCCCCGGTTTTGACTATTTGACGCTTTTTTCTTTTTCTTCGGTCTTGTTTTTCACCTCCTTTCGTTTAGACACTGGACGGAATTCAACACCAAGGGTTGTTCTATTGACATGTTATTAAAAGTCTACGAGACGGGAGGGAGGGTTGGAAGGAATTGACTCATCTCAACATTGGGAAATTTCGGGTCCGGGGTGGCGTTTGGTGCGGTGGTATGTGTGGCTGTGAAATAAACTCGCTACATACATATTCGGATTTTCGTTTGCCCCCTTTTTTGATGTGCTGTGTGATGGAGTGAGTAGTATGCACTATGTGTTGCGGCTCTGCGTGGGCGGAAGGTTCTCGTCGCTGTGAATTCAGATGGGCATCTATGTATCTTGGCTATGAACACATGTAGTTCTTTTGACGTCGTTGACTAACACCTCTGGGTAAGATTTGTCTTCCCCTTCTTTGGCTCACAAGCTTACAGAAGATTCTCATCTTTATCAACATATATAAACAACGTCCATGGGAATCATGGAGCCCCGTAGAACTTGAATCTCTACCTCTCTTCAAAAATTGTGCCGCAGAGAACCCTCCTAGTCTGCATCATCATCCGTAACCCTCTGGTATGTACCCCCAATTCTATGAATATCATTCGTCAACATCCACACACTATTCTCCTGGGCCTTTGAACCATCCTACCTCTGCACTTCAACCCCATTGATAAAAAAAAATAACATCACGCCTCAAACACCAACGCAATCCCATCATCCCCCGCCGTCACAATCCTCTCCCCCGTCTGCCCCTGCACAAACGCCAACACACCACCCTCCCCATCCCCTCTATGGCCCTTCCACTCCTTCACAAGGCCCCTATCCATAGCACCCTCCGCCGTCGTGCCCGTAACGCCCCCACTGCGAAGATCCCACCTACGCACCACGCCATCCATACCACAGCTAGTAAGCAGCCACGAGTTCTTCAGAAACTCCACCTTCACAACCGAGTGACCCTCGTGAGCACCCGCAATATGTCTCCTTACAGCAAACCGCCTCGTAGCATCATATATCACGATAGACCCATCCACAGACCCCGCCGCAAGGAGAACCGTAGGCGGACTCGTCGACGACAGCGTCGCAGAGAGAGTTTCAACACTATCAGCTTGCGTATGCAGCGATGCAAGGATCTGGCCCCCCGACGTGGCATCCGAGACGGTGACTTTGGGGCCCCCGCGGGAATTTTTCTGCGCTTGAGAGCGCTGACTCGAAGACGTCGTCGTCGTCGTCGTCGTCGTCGTCGTGGGCTGACTCAGTCGCGGTAGGGAGACAATCTTGACGGCGCCACCTGCGCCGCCGACGGCGACGAATGTGCCCTTTGGATCGGTGACGATGGAATATAGGCCGCCTTCTACTTCGAAGCGCTGGTCCTCGCCCGTGAGGGACATGGCTGTCATGCCGTTATCTTGGACCATGTTTCGGGAGGCGGCGGCGCCCCAGACGTCCCAGGCGTAGAGGCTGCTGTGTTCCGAGACGGTCGCTAGGAGGAGTCCGTCGGGGGTCCATGTGCCGGCTGTGCAGGACCCCGTGTGGAGGAAGTAGCTCTGGATGATCTGGAGAGGGTTCGAGGGATCGCTGCTGTCGATTGTGTAGACCCAGACGGAGCCGTCTTCGGCGCCTAGCGCGACGGTGTTGGGGTGGTCGGCGGAGGGGCATGGTGCGAGCCAGTTGATTTCTTTGACTTCTTGGGCTTCTCCTACGGGGGAGATGTTGAGGGGTTGGCCGGGCTGAACGTCGGCTTTCCAGACTTTCATGCGGCCGTCGAGACCGCCGCTGATGAGGTATTCGCCGCGGGGGTATGTCCAGCAGAGAGTGTTGATGGAGTCGGTGTGGCCCTCGAGCGAAAAGAGGCTTTCTAGCTGGGTCGTTGTGGGCGTTCCTGCTGCAACGGCTGGATCGCTGGCGTAGCTGGCTGGGAGGACGGGCCGTGATGTAGCGGCGGAGGTGTCAAAGAGCCATCCTGCGCCAGGGGCGTCGTCTTGAGGACCTGCTGAGCCGCCGACGGCCACGAGGGAGGCATGTACGGGGTGCTGGGCGATGGCGAAGAGAGAGTCCTGCGAGAGGTCGAAGTAGGCGATGGAGTCGTTCTGCAGGAGCAGTTCCTCGCCTTGGTCCATCTCCATGGCCTGCTGGTCGTCGTCGGCGTCGGAGTCCATGGCAACGTCGTCGTCGCCATCGTGCTCAATCTCTTCGGCTGCGTCGTCGGCTGCGAGCATTTCATCGACGTCTTCGACATCCTCGGGGTGCTTTGAGGACGACATGGTGGGCTGTGAGGTGATGTGTATGACTTGGTCAGATGCGTAGTCGGATGGAATCGCAAGCACCGTCCGAGAGGAAAAGTTTTCTAGGTTATTATTTTTTTTCCGGTTCATAGAGACTAATCCGTAGTCGGGGAGTGCAATTATTCCATCTCTAATGGAGGCTCCAAACTTTTTTTTTCTACGTCACGTCGCCTGCTTGATAAGCAGGGATTGGAGTCGGCAGAAGCGGGGACTGTCGCAGGCTCGCAGCACCTCCATTTAGTGTATGTATGTACCTACCTCCTATGCAATAAACAAATCAAAGACCCTCTGTCGCCCTCTTTCTGCACCGGTGTTGGCGTAGGAATAAAATGATACATCGTCTTATGGTGGGGGATACCTATAAATACATAGGTACTTCCATTTGGAGCGCGTCTTGATGTCGCCTCTCTAGCTGTCTCTGGTGCTACCAATAGCGGTACATCTATACTCATATCTTCACGTTTGGCTGCAACAATGGATGCTGGAATATCTATTCATGTACACGCTACCTGCCCAAGAAGCCTTCCCATCAACGGCATTTGTGAGTGGGAGAAGCCAGAGGCGCGTGGCCCGTGATGGCTCAGGCTATTCCTAAATGCCTCCATGTCTTGACGTAGATCAAAACGCCTCTTGCCTTGTGGCTGTCCCGTTCAAAGGCGATGTGTATTCGTCTCAAACTTCCACTGAGTGTTCACTGTTGCCTCGTTCATCGTTCCCCCGCTGCCGCCGGGAATTTACCCATTCAGCACTTCCACCCAGTTACTCTCTGCCTGCCTCCTCTTCCATCGTTCTTCCGCTGCCGCGCGCACGATATTCTCCTCATCTTCCATGGCGGCCATCTCATCCGCCATCTCCCGTATGTGATGTTTGATGCCCAATGCCAGCGTTTTTTGCCAGCCGCTGTGCGCCTTGCACCGCTTGCGGTCGCACATACCGCGCACGGCATCATCTTCTCCCAAAGGATCAGAGAGCTTGGACTGTCGAAATACCTCTTCGCCTTCGGGCGAGTGAACAAATGCGGAGAAGACGTCCCGGGCCGAAACGACATCTAGTCGCGAGTCGTAGCCGCAAATATCCTCGGCGAAGTGTCCTGCGTCAATAGCAGCCCGTCGGCGCTGTTGCGCGAGTTCGATCAGAGTAAACATCTTGTGGCACAGCACGGTTTCCTCGTCCAATTGCAAGCGGGCTTGCGCAGTTTGGTCAAGGAATTCGTTTTCCTCACGACTCAAAATTTTGAACAGTGGGCCATCTGAAGTCATGGGCGACGCCAAAGTTGTCAACATGCTGCTAGTGTGAGGCAGATCGCGGCGTGCGCCCAAAAGTGCAGACTCACCTTGCCTTGCGCCGTTGGTGGCATGCATATCCGTGTCTGAAAAGGGCGTCTTGGCCAGAGTCCACAGGCCCGCTGCATCTATCGCCTCGAGATTACTATTCAACAAGGCCATAAACTCCTCCTGTGCTAATTGATCATCGAGCCCTTTTCTGCTCTTGGCTTTGGGTAATCTGCTGACCATGCGCTCCCACCATATTTGCGCGTGCTCATTGGAGCAAAACGCACTGGCTTCGCTTTGTGTCAGACGCGCAGCCTTGCGACAAGCGTTTAACGCACAAGTTTTCTTGTAGATGGTGGCCAGTTCCTCTGTTGTGCAGTTGGGACAAATGAACTTTTCAATGAGATGTTCTCCAATGTCCTTGCTCAACTTTATGCATTCGCCATGGAACCAGTCCTCACAGCCTTCGCAGCAAATCATCCAGCGGTGGTCGTCAGGCCCGCGACACAGACAGTAAGGCCCGCTGTCGGATCCATCGTCGTCGGAAGCTGCTTCATCTTCCGCTTCCGGGGTGACTGATCCAGCCTTGGAAATCTTCCTACTCTTTCTGGCTTCACCGGCTTTCGATTTTCTGGGACCCCTTTTGACTGCCGATGCCGTTCCTCTCTTCCTAGAAGGATGACCAGATGTGACCGTCGATGTCACTGCCGGCGTTGCTGCCGGTGTTGCTTCCGGTGTTGCTGCCGGCGTCGTCGCCGGTATCGGTGCTGTTGTCGGTGCCGGTGTCGGTGCTGGTATTGATGCTATTGTCGGTGCTGGCGTCGATACTGGTGTCGGTGCGACTGCTGATGCTGCTTCTGTCGGCGCTGGTGTAGTCGCTGCTGCTGAAGTCGATGCTACCGGAACTTCCGCTGTCACTGCTGCTATAGTCGATGCCGCTGTCGATGCCGCTGTCGATGCCGCTGTCGATGCCGCTGTCGATGCTGCAGCCGGTGCTGCAGCCGGTACTGGTATCGTCGCTGCTAGTGGTACTTCTGCTCTCACTGCTGCTGTATTCGATACCGCTGTCGATGCTGCTGTCGCTTCTTCTGTAGTCGGTGCTTCTGTAGTCGGTGCTTCTTTAGTCGGTGCCTCTTTAGTCGGTGTTTCTTTAGTCGGTGCTTCTTTAGTCGGTGCCTCTGTTGTCGGTGCGACTGCTGATGCTATTGCCGGTGCTGATTCTAGGGGTGCTGCAGTCGGCGCTGCAGTCGGGGCTACGCTCGATGCAACTGTCGATGTGACTTTCGAGTTGGCTTTCGATGTGACTTTCGACTTGCCTTTCGACTTGGCTTTCGGTGTGGTTTTCGATGTGGTTTTCGATGTGGCTTTCGATGTGGCTTTCGATGCGGCTTTCGATGTGCCCGTCGATGGAACCGTAGATGTGGCCCCCGTTGGCTCTGTAGACGGCAAGGGCGTAGGCGACGGCTTGATTACAGTCGAGGCGCGGCCCGAGGCCGGCGGCAGAGGTGAGACGACAAAATGCGCTGGCACGAATACTTGATCCGTATATTGAGGATACGAACTATCACCGTTGGACGATGCTGCAGGCTGAGGGCGTGCCATGGTGGAGGGAAGAGAGGTGATGGATCAAAACGCGCAGTCGGCTCATTCGACGCGCCTTGGCCTGTGAAGCCGGATATGTATCACGTTTTTGAATGCAATGTATACAATGCGTAGGATATTTGCGATGATCCAGAGAGATCCATCATCACTGCCGCTGGGTCGTGACAAATAACCGATCACTTGTATGCACAAGACGTCGCAGGAACATGGTGGCGGCTATGCTTCAATCCGGACTTGGTGGTTCAACTGTCGGTCGTCCACTTTTTGTGGTGCGGCAAATTCTCGGAGCTGTGCCTTGGCCGCAGATTTCCACGCGCAGCTGCGGGCATCATCATCATCGAGACTTCACTGAAGACTTCAGAGACGCCCTCAACATTTTCATCGATTGATCACCTATACGCTCGCTCCATTCCTGCGCTATGGCGTCCCACTCTATATCGTCGAAAGCACTCCAGAGCGCGATCACGAAATGCCAACGATGTGTCTTCAGCGGCGCATTGCGGCCCCGAGTCCCAGCACTCCGGCGCGCCGCGGTTCCAAGCCAGCAATCGATTGCCCAGCGACGAACATACAAGACTATGCAGCAGGCCAAGAGTAGATACAGCAACGGTGTACGTGCTCGTATTCCCGTATTCCGTATGGAAGCACAGAACTATGAGGCAGGAAATAGGAGAGAGCTGACCGAAGATGTGTTGTCGCTTGCAGCCCTTTTCATGGAAAGCAGGCGTTGTCTTCCTCGCAACATGCGGTGGGCTGATATGGTACTTTGAACATGAAAAAGAGCGCATGAAACGGCAACAGATCGCCGAGGCCAACAAGGGTGTTGGAAAGCCCAAGGTCGGCGGCCCCTTTGAGCTTGTTGACCACAACGGCCAGCCATTTACGAGTGAGACGATGAAGGGAAAATATGCTCTGGTATGAGGCATCTCGCAGACAACAGTCCCAAAGAAGCCATCTCTCACGACTTGAACTAATGGCCTTACTCCTCAGGTATACTTTGGCTTCACGCGCTGTCCCGATATTTGTCCCGAGGAGCTCGACAAGATGGCCCGGATGATCGACATCGTGAGCGAGAAGGCTCCACTACCGCTTCAGCCCGTCTTTGTCACTTGCGATCCGGAGCGCGACGACCCCCAGGCTCTCAAGAGCTACCTCGCCGAGTTTCACGATAAGCTGATTGGTCTGACTGGCACGTATGACCAGATTAAGAACATGTGCAAGATGTATCGAGTCTACTTTAGCACGCCGCAGAACGTCAAGCCTGGCCAGGACTACTTGGTCGACCACAGCATCTACTTCTATTTGATGGATCCGGACGGGGACTTTGTCGAGGTGTTGGGACGGCAGCACTCGCCTGAGGACGGTGCGAAGGTAATTGTGGACCACATGAAGGACTGGACGAGGAAATGAAGAATGACGCGACGGACGGCGGAGGAGTGCAGAGGAAGCGATGGACATGAGAATAATTGTGTATAGTATAGTAGGTAGCGCACTACCTTGCAGCTACGCCAGCTCAACGACTCACCCACACTGTATAACAGAACACTTTGTGATTTTCAATACCTCGCCGCTTCGTCTACTTGCGGCCGTTGTAACTTGTCGCTGTCATGCATGCATGTGGTGGTATGTACCTATCTAGAGGTAGGTATGTACGGAGTAGGTACTTACCTTAGGTACATTATACATGTAACATGCCTAATGAATGTAGGTACATATGTGTAGACTCCACATGGCCGTTATCCGGCGCAACCTCCCAAGCTGTGGTCAAGTTTCAGCGTCGTTGTCAACTACATATACATGCATACATACCTACAATCTTCCGTCTTGTTCTTGCACCCGAAAACTCCTGTTATACCTTGCCAATTCCGACAGCTTACTATACCGCCGCTCTCAAGACGATAGCTATGTCCCGCGCTGGACTCTGCGCGAGGCAATTGGCCCGACTGCCCTCGAAGAAGCTTCACGTCACAATAGCTTCGTGCACCTCGCCCAGCCTTCCCCTTGGCGCCACCAACAAACGCCACTGCCATCACGTCCAACAACGAAGAAGCATCCACAGCACAGCGCACCGAGCAGAAAGAAACACGTCGATCTCTGGTCAGTATGCGAGGACGACCGCCACACAGACGACACAGGGGCAGGGCAATGTGTTTTCCGACATTGCTTTTGCGTTCGAGTACGCATCACCATGCCATCTTTTTTGAGCTACATTTCACACTTAGAAGGCATATGCTGATGAATGTGCATGAATTAGCATCGATGGCGTCTTGTATCGAGGCGGCCAAGGCATCCCCGGAGCGCGTGAGATGTTGCGCAGCATTCGCGCCAAGGACATTTGCTACGTGTTTCTCACGAATGGGGGCGGCACACATGAGGACGCCAAGGTGGCTTCTTTAACGAAACGGCTGGGACTGTCCATGGATGAGGATGTGGTTCGGGATCGGGTCATCTTGTCGCACACGCCTATGCAGGGATGGGCCGATGAGGTGAAAGAGCAGACTGTGTTGATTACGGGATCTCGTCCGGAGAGGGCTCGTGAGATCGCAAATAAGTATGCTGCTCCCCATCCTTCTTATTATTTTCACTCCTGTTTGTTGTGCGACGCCTGTCGTTGTTTCGCGCGGATCGGGATTTTGGACTTGGTCTGCTCACTATATTGGTGAATAGGTATGGCTTCTCGCGGGCCATAACGCCGGCTGACTTGATCCACGACAATTCTGTTCTGTACCCATTCGATAACTTCAAGGACTCGCTTCACTCAGCATTTAGAGCTTTGCCAGACGGCAAGTCTGCTTCGGCAGTCACAGATCCCCGGAGCACAGATATTCCGCCTCACGCATTGAAAATCGATCAGATCCTGGTATGGAACGACCCGCGAGATTGGTCTCTCGACATTCAAGTCATTCATGACCTCTTGATATCTCACAAGGGGTACCTCGGGACCGTGTCGTCCCTCAACGGCACGTCTTCGCTCCCGAACAATGGCTGGCAACAAGACGGACAGCCTGAGCTATGGTTCTCCAATCTAGATCTGGTCTGGAAGACGGAATATCCCGTCAATCGATTTGGCACGGGAGCGTTCCTGGAAGCCCTCAAGGGAGTTTGGTCTGCTAGCACCGACGGCGCAGAGCTCCGCTACAATGCGCTCGGCAAGCCGTCTCAGTTTACCTACGACTACGCACACACGAGACTTTTGCAGCATCATTCCCGGATGAAATCAGGGTCAACGGCAACAAAGAGCAGCAGTGACGGCGTGACGGGGAAAGCCACCAAGTTACGGAGGGTGTATATGATTGGGGATAATCCGGAGAGCGACATTCGCGGGGCAAATGAGTTCTGTGCCGAAGACGGGACGGAGTGGGTGTCTATTTTGGTCAAGACGGGTGTTTGGCAAGAGACGGCTGCGAACAAGGAGCCGCGGTACAGGCCTGCGGTGATTGTGGATGATGTGGTGGATGCTATTGTGTGGGCGTTGAGGAATGAGGGTGTTGATGCCTCAAGGGATTGGTTACTCGAGGGGGGGAAGTGAGGGCAATGTTGAATGAGGGACGGAATTCGTAGCGGTGTACAAGGAGCTGAGCACGTGCGCTACTTATTTTTAGTGTCTTTGGGACACATCCTCAAGAGTCAACCACCACGTCTGCCATTGGAATACGTAATAAGCGCTTGATTACCCAGAAATTAGCTGTAGGCTGTAGCCCAGTCGACGATCCAAAGGATGTTGTAGTCAGAGATTGAGGGACAGGCGGTCCAATACAGACAGAACACTTTGATGCCCAGCGCGACTCTATCTTCTCCGAGGTGTGATGATGTATCAGCACACCTATGTATTATGTATTTACATACATTAGGTACCTACCTACCTACATTAGGTACATACTCCGTACCTACTCTGTAGAATCCGCAAAGTACCCCGCCATGCCGTGCCGCGTACGTCAGTGTTGCACTAAAAGCGGGATACATACAAGAGACACGATGTCTCCGAAATGCACGGCAACTTGATTGGGTATGTAGGTATAGCATTGCAGCGCATCGGTATGTATAGGTACAGCATTCGCAACGCATCACGACGCAAAGAAGTGCATCATATGTGCACATTATAACGCAGAACTCCCATCGGCCTCGCGCAATATGCCTTGGTTCCGCAGTGCGGTCTGTGCTCTACCTAGGTATGTACTTCCATCCTGTCACCTGTGGACCGTGGTGGTTTGAGATCAAGGAAGGCGCTACCTGAGCGGCTGCTCCAGCCTTCCGTCTCCAAAGCCCGGGCTGAAGCAGTGAAGTGAGTTGAACGTCCAAAACCAGGGTCCTTCTCCTCTACCAGCCAATTGGAAGGCTTGTAAGCCCGGAACAAGCCTCGGACCCGTATCATACGGCCCACTCTCTTCGCTTTCGCTCATGTCTCTTGGCCTTTACTAATTATCGCCTTCAGGAGTAAGCCATCGTCGCCTTCGTCATACCTATCGCATGCATCCCGATTCCCACGGTTTCTGGACCTACCTATGGTCCTATACCCTCCGCCCTAGCATTTAACCGTTCTGTGGTCCAGCCTATTCCCCTCCCCCGAGCCCTCCCGAGGACCTCAGCTTGGCCTCGTCACCGTGTCCCTTTCCTGTCCATGACCTATCTTCTTTCTATTCTCTTTCGTTTTCGCCAAGTACCCATTGATACCGATTGTCCTCTGTCTGCCAACTGCTGCTTGAGTCGGATTCGGCACATCAGAGCGAGTGCTCGCGATCAAAGACTCCCGTCACCGTCATGTCCGATATACCCGCCTCTGCTTCTTCCGGCCCTGCGCCTCTGCGCTCAGCTCTGAAGGGTGACGCTGATAGCGAGAGAGCCCCTCCGCCTGACGGTATTCTAAAAGGTACGTATTCGACGTTGTCGCGTTAGTCATGCAGCACTGGCCTGTGGTTGGTATGTCGTGAACAGCCGCCCCGAGATGCCATATGCCATGTCACATCGTAGGCTTACAGATGTGTTATGTGTAGCCGTGCAGATAGCGGAACCGGGACCCGAGGCGGAGGACGAACCCCTCTTTGGGAAGACATTTCGGGCAGGACCAAGTCAGCATCATTCGCAACGCCATCACTATTACGCCGAGAAGCTTCTGGCCCAAGTTTCTGACTGGCTGGAACATGAGAAGAGCAAGAGATCTGCCGCCCGTAAACCCAGGTCGCACCGTCGCAAATCCAAGTCTCCGCAAGATCAAGACCAGACTTCCGCCTCTGGTACCCGTCCTGTTCGCGAACGATCGGATTCACTGGACTCGCAGTCTAGTCACATTTCCTTCGAAAAGCTTGAGGATATTTTGCAAAGCTCTCTCTCGTCTCTTGGTCTCAACTCTATTCCTCAGCACCCGTCCAAGTTCCCACGTCGCCGACGGGGTTCTTCAAAGCCAGGCTTGCATCGCGCTGCTTCGTCGGACACGGATTATGTCGACGGTGACGCAATCGTGCCGAGCTGCGATGCCTGGTTGGACAACTCCAAGACTCTCAGCTATACCGGAGGAGCTGCCAGCACCGATGATTTGTTAAGCTGCCAGTTGGACAAGGACAACGATGCCTGGCTTACGTTCAAGAATGAAATTATTCGTATTGCGCATACGTTGAGGCTGAAGGGTTGGCGACGGATTGCTCTCGGAAGTGGTGATTTGATCGACGTTGAGCGGCTCAGTGGTGCGTTGACCAATGCAGTCTACGTTGTAACACCGCCAAAGAACTTGGGTGAATCGGCCGAAGGCAGAAAGACACCAGAAAAGATTCTTTTACGAGTGTACGGCCCCCAGGTAGAGCATCTTATCGACCGTGAAAACGAATTAAAAGTTTTGCAACGTCTTGCTCGTAAGAAGATTGGCCCGCGACTCTTGGGAACCTTCAAGAATGGGCGTTTTGAGCAGTATTTCAACGCCATCACACTGACTCCTGCTCACCTGCGAGAGCCCGATACGAGCAAGTCGATTGCAAAAAGAATGCGCGAGCTTCATGACGGCATCGATCTTCTGCCACTGGAGCGTGAGGGCGGCCCCAACGTTTGGCGAAACTGGGACCAATGGCTGGCCAAGGTGGCCAAAATTACAACGTATCTAGATCAGCAGTATGAACGGGACCGTGATGCGCAGACTGAGGGGGCCTCAGTCGTTCACGCGTGGAAAGAAAACGGATATGTGTGCGGCGTGCCTTGGGCGCAGTTCCTACAAATGGTCGTCAAATATCGAACGCACGTGGAGTCCTGTTACAAAACAAAAAGGACGATTAAAGACCGCTTGGTGTTTGCCCACAACGACGTAAGTCAATCTGCCCTTATTTTACGCTTAACGACCCTGCCACACAGATACACATACTGAACCAGCGAACTAATAACCACAGACTCAATATGGAAACATTCTGCGTATCCGCCCCGATGATGAAAAGTCACCACTTCTCCAGCCAGCCAACAAACACAAGCAGCTCATCGTCATCGATTTCGAGTATGCCGCGGCCAACACCCCGGGGTTAGAATTTGCTAATCACTTCTCCGAGTGGACGTACAATTACCACGACGTTACGTCGCCCTATGCCTGCAACCACGAGCGGTATCCTACTTCCGAAGAGCAGCGACGCTTTATCAAAGCCTACGTTGATCATCGTCCGCAATTCCCGTCCGCGAGCGCCACCCCGCGACTCGTCCCCCAGGACAGTGGCTCCTGCACGCCATCACTGAATCCCATCACTTCCAGCAGCTCCATCGTCGATTTCATGCTTGATGCTCGTGTTCCCCCCGGGGGATGGAGCGCCGCTGAGCGCGCCCGAGAAGAGCAGAGTGATCTGCAGGTGCGCGAACTGATGGAGGAAGCACGTCTGTGGCGCCCAGGTAATAGCGCCATGTGGGTGGCCTGGGGCATTGTGCAAGCCCGTATTCCTGGCCTGGATGCGGACAATGAGCCAGCGTGTGAGGCGGATGTGCTCAAAGCAGAGCAGGATATTGGGCCTGATGAGTTTGATTACCTGCGGTATGCGCAGGACCGGGCTTCTTTCTTTTGGGGAGACTGCGTGCAGTTGGGGTTGGTGAAGATGGAGGAATTGCCTGAGAAGTTACGGTCCAGGCTTAAGATTGTGGAGTGTTGATTGCATCGGGGGCTTGATTCTGTACCGGTTGCTTCTCACTTTTAAGTACATAAGGAGGGATGAGATAGGATATATATACCCTGATGAAAAGGCATACATACATAAATATATAATACATAGCATAATTCTAGCTAATGGAGGACTGACGATGCTGTAGAGTGATATGGTAAGACAAATCCTGTGGAGAGATGAGGCTGAGTTGAGGCAATGCACTCTGTCAAGAGGAATTTTTTTATGAAACATCTCCGATCGAGACTATCTTCGTGTTCGTCGAAAGAGTCGAAGATGAGAATCTGGCGGAGCAGTTGTTTGATTCGGTGAATGCCGGGTGACCGACTCAAAAGATACTCAAGTACATGATCTTCGACCCTTTCGACGAACCCGAAGATAGTCTCGATCGGCTGTACGAGGACCTTGCAGTTGCAGCAATATCTGGGGGGCAAAATGGAGTGTTTCAAGGTAAGTAGTAATTGACCAAAGAGCAGAAATATTATTCGGTGGGACTGGAGTGTGTGAAAAGATTTATCAGGTCCCAGTGCCCACGCACTCCATTCCATTCCTAATACACGTGACCTGGATACACTTATCCCTTCAACATACGGAGTAGGTCTATATCCTTTGCGGACGATGAAGATCGGTGTTTTCGCCGATACATTCTATAGTTGGCTCTTGATCCTAAACTGCGTCTCGTAGCTTTACGACGGATCTTGTCTCAAATCCGCCACGCTCTATTCCCTTGCTCTGCTCTGCTCTGCTCCATTGAAGTGTACAGGCAGAACGAAACAGACCAGAGCATACTAGAAAGGTAACAAGAGAGACAAGACAGCGGCAAACAGGACAAAACAAGGCCACTCAAGACAGGGTAAGTCTTCCCTGGGCCTCAAGCACTCAGCTTCAACCTCTCCAACATATCCTCAATCTTATCCAGCAACAACTGGTGATGAATCGCGTCCGACGCAAATGCATCCTCTGTCACTGTATCAGGCTCCTCGCTCTGTAGTCCGCGTGCCCCTTTCGCAGCACCCTCTTCACCATGTCCACCAACTGAGGCGTCTTCATCTTTCCTCCCAGTGCCAGTCGCATCCTCTCCTCCCTGACCACCCTCCTCATCCCCCACCTCCATGAGCTGATCCAGCCGTGTATCCGGAAACCGCAACCGGAACCTATCCGACAAATAATGCCGAATATCGTCCAGCAACTCAATCGAATCCGTCTCCTCGCGCTTCTTGATCCTAGAGGCACTCTCCCGGATGAGGTCATGGAAGTCAGGATCGTCAATGTAGTCCTCCAGGTGATATGCGAGGTACCGAGCCGCGAATTCTTCGAGGCGTCTTACGCGGAGATCCCATGCTGCGTGGACGACATCGTAGATATTTATAGGCTCTGCTTCGAGGGGATCGTTGTCGGGGGAGATGACTTGTTGAGTTTCGGATGTGTGTTGGGGAGGCGCGCCGGTGGTGGTGGTAGGATTGCCGAGTGCGCTGATAGCCTGGGCGGCTTTCGTTTTCAGGGCATCGAGGAAGAGCATATCTGCAGCGTAGAGGACGTCTAGGGCATGTTGGAGGGGAATGATGGGGTTTTCGATGTAGAGGTATGTGAGGACTAATTCCAGAACGGGAGGGGATACGTCGATGGTGATCATGCGGAGGTTCTCTGCGTGCTGGGACTCGAGGAAGTCGCCGGAGAACATTTTGGAAAAGTACTCGCTGCGGATGAGCATGGCTTTGTGGACGGGGTAGAGGACGCATCGACGGGGTGATTCCGAGGGGTGACTGTCGTTGCTTTTGCTGGGGTGGATAGAAGTCGTCTCCCCATTTAGTGGTGTAGGTACAACGTGGCCTGGTGCGGATTCGATTGTACTGACGTCGTCATTGTTGTATGTGTCGTCTGGCTCGTCCGCGCGGAGCAATACGTCTGCAAACGCTGGATTGTCGTTAGACATCCACTTGACGTTGCTGGCCTGGTTCGCATCCACCACGACTTTGTTCGCCAGAATCTTGGAAGTGAAGAAGTCGCGCAGCTGCTTCAGCGCGCGCTCCTCCTCGTCCAGAAATCGCTGACGCGCCAGTCGCCTGTCCTTGGCGGCTTCACCATCCCACCCTTGCTCAAGGCCTAGCTGCTTGCTGAGTTGCTCCACGCCCCTGAAGACTTTTTCCACCCTTTCTGCTCCGCCTTCTTCTTCCCCTTCATGTTCTTTGAAGGGGACAGACCCCGCCGACGGCGTGACGAGGTCCGTCGGTGAGTCGTCGAGGTATACGTGCCGCAGGACAATCGAAACAGCTTCCACAGGAACCGAGTCTTCAATCGTCCACGACGCCAAGCCGGGCTTTTCCTGCAGCTTCTGCTGAAAAAAAGGCGTCCTTGACGCGAAGAGGAATTTGTGAAGGGGGAAGGACTGAGAGCCCGCTTTCAGCGTAAAGTCCGACGTCCAGGGCGTAGTGCGGGCGAGAAGGCTGGAGATATGACTGGACCAATAGACGTGGGGGTCAGAGGTTTTGGAAAAGTCATATTGGAGGAGAAGCTTGCGTATTTTGTTGTTGAGGGCGTTGTAGATGCAGCGTTCGCCCTGGAAGGTGTTGCGCTCGGCGTTTGCGCCTGGTCATCACCACGTTAATCATTACGCATTATTCTCATTCTCACTTCTCGTCTTGAAAAGCATGCAGCCGTGCGAGACAGACAAGGGAGCCATACCTGAGTCTAACAATAAATGCACAAGTTCGAAATGTCCGCATAGGCTAGCCTGGAACCGTTTGCAACCGTGTCAGTGACTTTGCTGACCATGCGTACATTTTTTTTCCTGTCCTTTCCTTATATCATCCGGTAGTTAAGGCAACCTTTAAGCTAATGAGGGTGCTTGACGAATCACGTTGAAGCAGGTCATGTTCGTGCCACTCACAAGAATGAGAGGCGTGTAGTCAAAGCTATCCCTGCCGTTGATGTTGACGCCCCGATTTATGTATTCCTGGCACTTGGGCAAATCGCCATGGCGACACGCCAAGATGAAGGCCTTGAACTCATCGCTCTGATCGAGCGGATTCGCATCCCGCAGCTTGTGTGTCTGGGCAAGCTTGAGCCTGATGTCCTCGCTGGGCATGATGAGACGAAGAGATGAAGGAGGCCTCGTCGTGCATGAAGAAGGACAGAATCATGTCACCCGAATTGCCGACCCCGCGGCGTGTCCGGGCACATGATTGGCTGCGCATCATGGCCCATGGCGTCACCCGCCGGCGAGCTCCACGTGTCTCCACTATGCCGGAACGCCAAACGGACGAAGGATGGCTGACGTTATCGATATGAAAAACTGTCGCGACTCGCACGTCCAGGCCCGTGCGGTGGTTGCCATGGCAGCGACGTCGACTGTTTACGTCCGTCATTGTCGCCAGCCGGTCGCCCAGAGCACCCAGAGCATGGGTTGTCCACAGCACTCGTCCACAGCATTGGGGAGCCCTTGACCCTCCTGGAAGACAGTTCTACAGGAAACATCCGCGCCGAGATACTTGGGTAATTTGGCCCATCAATGCTGCAGGCACTAGACCATCGTTCTTCATATGCGGAGGCCTTTTCCCTTCCCCCCTCCTCGCAGTCCATGATTCCGACACAGTCTTTTTCTGCAACATTGTCAGCGACGAACAGCTTTTTGTCACTAACCACAGCAAAGCCCTTTTCCCCCTTCTACCTTTTCATCTTCCCTCGCTCTATACCTTAGCTCTCTGCCTCTTTCAATACCTCCTCCTTCTTCCTTCCTGGACACACTCTCTGTCAGTCGACTGCTGCCTGCAAAAGTTGCTTCCAACACCACATACGACCAGGATCCCTTGCACTCGCATCGGTTACCGTTTATGGGGGCTACTTGGTGAGCACGACTATCTGGGATCGAGCTCTTTGGCGCCAGCTTGAAGAAGACAAGAGCACATCTCATCCACACGCCTCGCCATGACGACGGAGGACAAGTATGATACGCTGGAGAAGATTGGTAAGAGATTGGACATCGCTGCCACATTGTTGAAGGTCTGCTAACTGGTGGCTGCTTCCGACTAGGCCATGGCTCCTTTGGTGTCATCCGCAAAGTCCGCCGCAAGACGGACGGCTTCATCATGTGCCGCAAGGAGATCTCGTATCTGCGCATGTCTCAGAAGGAACGAGAGCAGCTGCATGCCGAGTTCCAAATTCTATCACATCTGCGCCACCCGAACATCGTAGCCTACTACCACCGCGAACACCTCAAAGCCAGCCAGGATCTTCACCTGTATATGGAGTACTGTGGGAATGGCGACCTCGGACGAGTGATCAAAGACTTGCAACAAAAGGGAAAGAGAGCACAGGAGAGCTTTGTTTGGAGCATTTTCAGCCAGCTCGTCATGGCCTTGTACCGATGTCATTACGGTGTCGATCCCCCGGAGGTGGGAGGTAGCGCGTTCATGTTGACACAAGGAAATGGCAATGGCACACCTAAACCCCCGGCTGGAGCTATGACGGTGCTACATCGAGACTTGAAGCCGGAGAATGGTACGTTCGCTTCAGACTGGTATCAGGACCGCACAGTTGGATAGTTTCCAGTGGTCTGGTCATGGCGCATTGTTCTGCGTATTTTTCTTTCGGTCACGTACTAATATGGCATGTTCTCCCATACAGTTTTCCTAGGAGACGATAATTCGGTCAAGTTGGGAGACTTTGGACTGTCCAAGATGATCAAGTCCCAAGACTTTGCCTCCACTTACGTCGGCACGCCTTTTTATATGTCGCCTGAGATTTGTGCTGCCGAGAAGTACACCCTCAAGTCGGATATTTGGTCACTGGGCTGTATTATGTACGAGCTGTGCGCGCGCGAACCACCTTTCAATGCTAAGACTCATTACCATCTGATCCAGAAGATCAAGGAGGGCAAAGTGGCGACGCTACCCGCCATGTATTCTCCTGAACTGAACACGGTGATTCGAGACTGCCTCCGCGTAAATCCGGATAGGAGACCCGACACGGCACAGCTGCTCGAGTTGCCGGTGGTGAAGCTGATGCGAAAGGAGAAGGAAATTGTGGACTTGAACCGATCTTTGCGTTCGAGAGAAAGCCTGATCCGTAAGAAGGAGAAGGAGCTTGGTGACAGATTCAGTGGCCTGGAACGAGAGCGAGAAATGATTCGAGAAGAAATTGATTCCTCGCTCCGAAGAGAATGGGAAGTCAAGGCACGCCTCGAGATTGATCGCCTTGCCAATAACGAACTACAACGGTTGCAGAAGCAGTTTGAGGAGGAAGTCAAGCTGCGGGTGGAGGCCGAAGTACAAAAGCACAAGGCTGCTATCGCGGCCAGCAGTTGTCCCAGACCAGATGATGCTGGCCGATGCACAGAGAATCACAATAATCACAATCAAAACCCCGCGCCATCTACGGATAAGACAGCAAATCCTCCACAGGCGGTATCGACCGCTGCTCACGTAGATGAGCAGTCGACTGTGACGATGGACCTCATCGACTTGCATATAGAAACCCCGAATGCCTCCAAGGACCCAAGACGGGCAGCCCGGACACCGTTCAATCGCGCGCAAACCATGTTTGCGACACAAGTGCAACCAGGAACGCCCATGGACATTGACTTATTATCACCAAGCCCCATGGCCATTGCTAGTCTGTCATTATCACCCCGGCGAAACGGAGCGACCAAGCCGCCGAGCACATATAGCGGGAATATCTTTGAGGCCAATGCGAACAGAATCCCTCCTACGGACCCGCGATGGGATCTGCGGGAACCTCTTTCCATGGAGTCCGACGACGACGACATTGTTCCCTCTCCGACAAGGAACGTGCGATCTGTCAAGAATCCGTTTACATCCAAGAGTCGACCCGTCCTCACATCCCAAAAATCGTGTCCCATGAACCGGATTAGGCCGCAGTCATCGGCCACTGGGCTGGTATCCAAGGCCACAGGGCTGGTGGTGTCCAGGACCACCGGCGCCTCGTCCTCCTCGTCCGCTTCGTCCGCCGGCTCTGCCGTTTCTGCCCCTGCTGCCCAAGCTGCCCAAGCTGAGCCCCGATCACGGTCACCGACCCGCCAACTTAGCAGCAAGATTCCAGCCATGACCAGCGTACAGCCGGATGCGAACTCTAGTGGCCCCTTGCGCAAGCAGTCTACCAAGAAGGAGAACGTCAATAGCAGCACCGACAGCATGGCCAGGATAACAGCTAAGAACAATGCTCCCAAGGGTAGAACGCTCGTCGAGCTCCAGCAGGCCCGAGCTGGCGGCCGTCCTCTGAGCACCGGCAGTGGCGCCGAGAATACCAGCCCTAAGCGCGTGGCATTCAAGGATAGAGCCTCAGGACAGCGAAGAATCAGTGGCGGTGGGAGCGGCGGAAGCAGCAGAAATAGCAGCAGTGGCAGCAGGAGAAGTGGCAGTGCTGGCACACGGAGCTGGAGTGATGGGGTGGCGGTGTGGGATCCTGCGCGGGATGAGATGCCGAGTCCGTTTCTTGTGAAGCAGAAGAGGGTCGTCAAGGCGTAGATGAATGAGTGTCTGGTATTGGTCTCCCGGTCGAGACACGCGTGACATTGGATGACCAACAAAATGGAAGAAAGGGACATGGAAAGAAGAAGATGAAGCATAGTCCATATCATTGGGGGGGGGGGCGTTGGTAGCGAAGTCATGAGCACGGGCTATTTACTATATCTGGGAGCCGTGCAGAGTCATAAGGGTGTCTTTTGGATTCTTACTAATTCTTTGTGTTCTTCTTGTCTCAACCTCTCACCCGCTCTCTCTCTCTCTCTCTCTTTTGTTACCTCTGCTTTTTCCCCGATTTTTTATTGGGACTTTTGTTGGAGCTTTCAGAGAGTTTTTGGTGAGGAGGGGAGTGGTGGATTTGTGAAAGATGAGCTGCCGAAGGACAGAGCTTTATGAGCTCTAGGAGGATGATGCGCGATTCCCGAAGGGAAGGGAGTTCCGTACGGGAAGGCATCTGATGGCGTTTATGTGGGCGGCTCTATTCATTTTTTTTTTCCCTTTGTAATTACTCCTTTTTTTCTTTTCTTTTGTTCTTTCTTTGCCATGGACCTGTCCGCCGTTACTGGTGTGTTAGTTAGGTGGGCATGATGGATGGGCTAGGGATGGAATGGCATGGCATGCATGGTATGGCATGAGATTGGATTGCATGATTGGGTTGCATGGCTGATTGGATTTTTAAGAGATGCTTTGCCGCACCCTCAGGAGGATACTTGAATGAGTCTTTATTAGCGCCTCATTGATATCTCGACTTTCTTCAGTCGTTCTTCTCCTTGTGCTTGTTTTCTTCTTTTGACCTGTCGTGGTTTCTTTTGTGGGAATGGTATTGCATGAGGAGACCCGAGGGGAGTTATCAGTGGCTTTATCGTTTCGTCAACTCGTGTACTACCTATGTACCCGTCCTTTATCAATGAAGTCATTATGCCTTTCCTTGTCCTGTACTGGTGGGCAATTCAATTTCATCCCCCTCTACCTTACAGAGGGGGGGATGAAATTGAATCGCCCACCAGTAGGCCGTGATGTTTTACGTTTCGTCCCGCACTTGCTCGCTCATGTGCGTCTTGTTTTATGGTTTACTCTGCGTTTCTTGATTGGGCCTGCTTGAACTTAACGCGGCTTTTGGGTGATGTGTGCTTTGATATCATTCATGGTGGCTGCACCGCAACATTCCGAGCGCATTCTCATCGCAATGAATACAGGGCGCGCTGTTTTCATGGGCTAGTGGCACTTGAGCTGCATGCATTTGAGTCGCCGGTACTTTAAGATGGAAGGAGTGAGGTAAGCGCGAGAAGAAAGCTTAATCTATAATCTGAGTACCTGAATGCACAGAACAATGTTGAATGCTTACTGCTAAGTATTCGGGTCGGGCCTCGCTGTTTTCCCAGAGACATGTGACGTCGGAAGTGCTCGTTCCGGCGGAAGTCGTGTCACGCCAGTAGGAGAACTCAGAAGCGACCAACTTAAAATTCAGCTCCGAGGCTTACATCTCAGCCCCAATCAAGGGCAGTGATAACTGGTCCATATCATATCAGATACCTATGAGTGCCCCTGATGGAGTCGGAGTGAAAACAAATAACCCATCATCATTCATCTTGAGTCAAGATACCGGTACTTTGCTCGCTCGAAATGCATTATGCGCCCCAATGAGGAGGGAGTCGGAGGATCGTTGCCCGACCAACCGCCTGCTGGGCTTTCGAAGAGATGCCTTTCTACCCATACGCCGTCCCATACCATAACATACCATAACGGGTCGCAAGGGCCTACTGTACCCAACTTACCGAATTGTACAGAGTACATATATACATCTTAATCAACGACTCTCACCCACACGTCTGAACTAACTCTTGAATCTTCCCTTGCCCGGCCCCCCACTTGGTGAATAATGTAGCCAAGTCGTCATCCAATGATGAAATAAGAAGCCGACCTCGTAGACGAGTAGACGAGTAGTGAGACTTGTTTCATTTTTGCTACAACAGCCGTCAAGCCACCGTTCTCACTTCCTTCTCTTTTGGAAGTAGCCAGGTGCTACAAGGTTGTTCGCTCAAGTTCCTCATACAATTCGCATGTCATGCGGTCTCCAATCATGATCGGCAGTTTGGTCTGCCGTCGTGAATTGACGAACCTCCAGCTCATCTCAGCGCTTGCTCTTGCGTGAAGATGCATCCCGATGAGAGCGCTTGTGCGAAGACGTGTGTTTGTGGTGATGGCGTGACGAGCCGCTGGCTTCCAACTCTCTTTCCACGTCTTCAACTCGCTGTCGATACCCCTTGACGATTTCCTTGATATGAGCAATGCGATCGAAATCCAGCTCTAGCTCGTCGAGCTGTCGCAAAATGGCCATGTATCGTGCAATTTCAGCATCCGCACCGTCAATGATGTTGCCCGCACGATCATACTGCACTTGGGTAAATAACTGCGCCTGCTCGCTCAGACGAAACATGCTCTGCTCAACAGAGGCCATCAGCCGGTCAAAGTATCGCCCGAGAGCCGCCAGAGATGAAGAATCCAGCAGCAGTAAACCTTGACTGCTTGCTCGACTGGCAGCACGAGAGCTGGTAGAGCCTCCGCTGCCATGTTCAAGTGCTGCTTGTCCCTGCCTGAGCAATTGGACCTCCTCGGCCGAGAGTCCCAGTTGTGTGTCGTGCACGGCGTTTGTCGCCATAACCTGTCTTTGCGGGGGCGCCTAGAGAGGCGAAAGATGAATTACGGCGTCCCAAATGTTCTGATGGTTGTCGACGATGTCGCTATTCGGTGACTGAGGTAGATTGCTTGCCTGCGACGCAGATCTGAATTTGGAGGAAGACACGTGTTGGTATCAATTACAATGTTGGGGACGAGATAGCTGTGCGCAATCAGGCATGATTCCCCTGAGGGTGTAGCGGGACCCGAGAAATCCAAACTTGGCCAACGTGCGGATCAGAGCGCAGCAGTTGGGCAACGAGGGCAGCAAGGGCCAGCGGTAGACGTGGAAGTTTGAGCCGATGTTGAAGCCACGCGCATTGAACGAGATAGGCGGGCTGAACTTGCAGCAATGCTGAGATCCGGGGGATTTCAAGCAAGACGGCTCGTGATTGGGGAATGTCGGGAGGGTCCGAGACGGGCCGAGCAGGGAAGCCGGAAGGGGAAACGACAGCGGGATAAGGTACATACGGGGATCCGATCAGAGTAAGGACTCTAGGTACTATGTAGAAGATGGGCGACTTCTCGTGTCAGGAGTCTCCGTAGGCGATCAGACAGAAGAAGCAGTCAAGGCAAAGAAGTGATTTCACGATCAAGATGCCTAGTAAGTACGTCTTTGAGATTGTAGGAGATATGTACTCCGTACTTAGGTACGTAGGTGTTTAGGTATACCGTATGTACATAGGCACCTGGTAGGCTGGTACCGCCGGTGCAAGCAGGTGGAGCCGGCGCCAAGGACTGACTTGATCGCTCTTGCCGTTTGAACTTTGTGCTGCACCCCGGAAATTCGGGATTATTCTCTGGCTCGTTCGCGAGGAAATCGCTGCCTCAGTGGCATTTGGTCTGTCCTTCCGATTTTGTCAATCTCTCGAACACGTCGAATGAGCGGGGAATATTCGGAACCTTTCAACTGCAGAATGTAGCACCCAGCAACACCAGAAACGTCAATCACTGCGATCCCACGATGCGCAAGAGACGGTCGGGTACAAGTCCTGAGTGTCTGCCACAGACGCATAAGTAGGCAGGTACTACATATGTGCTACAGACTCATGTACTATGCCGTGACTTGATGCACAACGTAGCATTCGATACTTTCCTGTCTTTTCGTTCTAATTGTCCCTTTCGTCCTGGACACAAAACACCACATACCGGTAGCGCCCTGGAAGGCAATCCAATCCCCAGATAAGAGAGTGTAGCGGTGGCACAGGACCTGACGCGACGCGACTTCCTCAGACGTCCTCTATGACCGCTCTCGGAAAACTGTGCCCGTTCAAGTCCGGAGCTTGTGCATACATATGCCTGGCGCCCCCGGCTCAAGACAAGGTGTCCGGATAAAGCATCACGGTCGCCATTGGACAGCGGCCCAGACAGAAAGAAAGCATTCTCAGGAATCATATCGCGCTTGCTGCTGCTGAGACATCCAGCCTCGATACGCGATCCGCCGCACTGAGGTCACAGCAGATGTCGCACGACAATGGACATGTATGACCGCGAGGTTTGCCATCAGTACGGATAATTCGTGGGGAGCTGGAGTTGTATTGCACCTCGAAAAAGACGTCAAGAATTCCTTCATCCAGACTCCACGACATTGTCGGTCTTGAGTTGGCCATCTTATTGCCAGCAGTCTTGGAAACCTGCACTCCCGGCTTTGTCAATCGACCAAGACAGAATGGCCTAGCCCTGGCTCGCTTTCGACGAATTTGGAAAACATCATACCCCTTGCTGCAGGAAAATTAGTCGACTCTCGACTTGGCATGGAAAAGGCGACACTCAAGCATCCAGGGCAGAGCCTCATCAGTCATGAGATACGTGCAGGATACCTGGCTTGTGGAATTGAACCTGATACTCGCGATGTGCTGCTCATCTCTCGTTCACTTGGCCGCTTAAACTCCCACAAAATAGTGGCAAATTCTCTCTGCTTTGTATTTTGCCCGGTGAAAGCCTAGAATTGCTGTCAGGACTCAGTCATCGAGATTCTATCAATGCGTGATGCCGCTCAGAACCTGTACGACCAAAAGCTGGCCGGTCTCTAGAACCTGAGAAATCTTCAGCTGC
The DNA here is from genome assembly GCA_004016085.1 of Claviceps quebecensis. NCBI lineage: Eukaryota > Fungi > Ascomycota > Sordariomycetes > Hypocreales > Clavicipitaceae > Claviceps > Claviceps quebecensis. The sequence goes on from QEQW01000076.1 coordinate 32,209, forward strand.
GATGAATGGGTTCTCACAGCTGTCAGCCCGAGTACAGTTGATGTATAATCTTTGTCGAGATTTGGCATCATCTGCTAGCTGACAGTTCTCTTCTGGTTCGCAACTTCTCGACAAAAAGGGTGATGCGAACCGGGAGTTGCGCCCCTTTCGCCGCGGTCATAATTCATTGTGGTGCTGCCAGATAGCCTTCAAAGAGATATGCCACATTACCACAAAGCCGATGTTCAGCTATTCGAGAAACGACGTTATCATTATACCCGTGCCATCGAATCGGGGTACACGTCTAGCTTTACCTGCCTATCGCCCTTCGTCACGGTAGATTTGGCGGAAGCCAGCGATCGTTGGGTGATGACGATGGGCGTCTGAAGCAAAACCCAAAAGACGTCCAAGTAACCAAAGATTACACACACTGCCCACCAACTACACGCGCAGAAAGGCAGTGATCGTGACGAGGATTCGGGTGTAGCCGCGTGGCAAGCCCAAGCAACCTAGTCTGAGTTGGGATGTAGTCTTATGGCAACAAAGAATCAAGATTCGGGATCCCTTTTCCAGAAGCTATGCAACGAGCAGCCTTTTGTTGCGTCATCACTTTTTTTTTTCTCGCAGTTCACAAAGAATAAAACATGAGACAAACACCAAGTCGTGCGATGATCGCTCGGTAGCCTACGGAGTAGTAACGGAGTAACAGGTAGATATAGTTCCACTTACAGTACCTACCTACCTTGCTCGACCTCTCACCACGACTTACAAGACCCTCCCCCCTTACTGCAAGATGTACAAATGATGAAATCATCGGCCGACACAAACACACACTGCGCCCATACTTCGGTCAGGCAGCATCTCAGTAAAGCTGCATCAATCAAGATCGAATACGGGAAAACCAGCAGCAATCGGTCTAGGGGTGTGGCATGATAGCATCCGCTTTGGCCTCGTGGCCACTGGCCCTCGTGGCGCCGAAATACATACCTACAACAGGCTACAGCACCTTACATAACTTACCGTACGCAGGAGTCAGGACAGGGAATATCTCTAGCGAATGCAGCCCGATCGACATGCGCATCCCTTCCCTCCCTTGTTCCCGGGCCGGGGTCTTCCCCATTTTTCTGTTGGAGGAACCCCCACTGGCACCTATAGCCCACGGGGTGGTGTCCACTGTCCCGGGGGCGGCCGGGCGGGGGAAACGAAAGAAGCGGGAGGGAGGGAGGCCCGAGGTGGGAGAGGAGGAGGGGGGGGTGTCTCACTATCCGGCGGGAAAACAACAACGGAGGCAGCGCCGCTCCAATGGCAGGCCTCCGTTGCGTCGCCTCCGCGTGGAGGAACATCAAGCTCCTTGAAGATGGGAATTGGGGTAGTACATACATATGTAGTGTACTACAAAGTATGTAATATATGCAACGACTTCCTTGCTTTGGCTTCGTAGAAAAAAAAAAGCAACAGAACAGCATGTCACCTCTAAGCTCATAGATGTATAGTCGCGGACTCGTGGTGGAGGTCAGGCGGGCTGGAGCCTGGCTCACCGGTCTTTTTGCTGCATTGCACGTTGTTAATAATGCAGCAGTCGGTGCAGACTGCAGAGTGACGGGGTACCGTCCCCTTTTCTGTCAGCGGCAATGGCCCATGGGAAAAGCCCAACGGCAGCACGCTTGATGTCTCCATGACGAAGGCGTGGTGAATCTGAAAGACTAAGATGGGATGACAAGGCTGGGCAGACTCGCAGAGTGAGAGGGTGGGTGCCCTTGTGACTACCTATATTGGACTTTTGTTGCACACAGAGTGACAGCAGTATCAACTACTATTACCACGTATTCTATGCACCAAACACGAAGCTGCACAGTGCATGTACCTAACGCGGCTTATAAGTTATGGGGGGTTTTTTTTTGGATCGAAAGTACATCGTGTGGCTCATCATGGTCTATTATTGGTTTTCTGCAGTTCTGTTTACGTCGTGTACATGGCTATCTCGAGCGCTTGTTGGTTCCCGTTCGGGCCACCCTATGCTGGCTTGATGTTTGCTGCAACTTACAAGTGGAAGGAAAGAAAAGAAAGAAAAAGATTTGGACCGCAGTATTACGTTCAACGAGGGAAATACGAAAAAAAAAAGGGGGGAAGCAAAGCGCAGGCACAAAGAAGGAAAGAAAGAAAAAGGAACCCCAAAGATTGGACTCCCCATCGAATGCTGAACAATCTTACGCATCGCTGACAGTCTGGTAGCCTAACAAAACACGTATATGCGCCTTGGCGTTCAGTGCAGAGCTTTCGTGAATAGTGATGAACCCAATTCCGGTGGGCTCCCATCAATGACCCTCCATCAAAATGTATATATATGCGCCACGGATGCCCGTTGGCGGGTCGAGCGACCTGTTTGCAAAGTAGTACCTACCCAAGGCTGTAGAGTTACGAGTATGTACATACATACATCTTGCCTGCCAATGACCGTGTATGCGCCGTGGCGGGTCGGGAGAGCTGTTTTGGCAAATGACAACTGGCTGAGTGTCTCAGTTGACATTGGCAAAGTCGTGCATTTCCCGGTGCTCGTTCGGCAATGGGCATGGCATGCTAGTAAAAGGTATTGCATCCTCGTTCGTGGCGTTTCATGTTGCTCCGGACGCTGAAAGCCTTGCCGCACCCAGGGCGTGAGCACTTGTATGGCTTCTCTCCCGTGTGCGAGTGGCTGTGAATGCGAAGACTGCTGGGCCGACTGAAAGTCTTGTTGCAGATCTGGCACATGTATCGCTCCGGATTATGAGCATATCGAGCGTCGTTCTCGGGGCCCAGGTGATGATGGTGTTGCCAGGGTCCGATGACCGCAGCGGAAGCAAATGCATCGGCACCGTCGATTTGGAGGAGCGTCTGGGGCAGCAGCTGTTGATAGTAGGGATTGGCTGTTCGATCACGGCGAGACGGGTTCTTGTTGGCTAATAAGTCCCAAGCATCACAGGTGCTGTCGACAGATAAGGCTCGAAATGCCCCCGGAGACGACTGCTGTGAATGAGGCGAAGGTAGTTGGGCGCTCTGAGCTCGACGGACAGACTGTCGTTGGGTGTAGTAGAAGCCACCAGAGTCTATGGGATGAGGTGTTTCTTGTCGCACTCTACAGTTGCTGGCAAGTGATGCATCTGAAAGTTGTCTCGAATGTTTGACGAAGATCTCACGAGACTCGCCCCATCTCGTCCTTTGTTGGTGGTGACTGTGCATGTCCATATTTTCGGCATCAAAAGCCTCAGGTGATGCTGTACTTGCGGGCAAACCAGCGTCTGCAATTCCGAGCAGCCTCGAGATAGAGGGTAGAGAGCATCTCACGTCCTCCGGCGGTAGAGATGGGGGTGACTGCGATGAATGCCGCCGTAGCTCGCTTGGCTGCCAAGACTGAAGACGGTGGGCCATAGAGTATTTATCAATGCCGGAAAGTCCACGCTACTTCAATATATAGATATCTACAAAGGTCAGTGTTGCTTGAGAAGAAAAGCCTGAAACTACCAGATCTCAAGGCGACTATAGCATACCTGGGCGAAGCCGCGTCACGATGAAATACGATGACTAGAATGGCAGGGATGTTGAATCTTGTGACGACTTCTGAACTTCTTTCGGCTACGATGAATAGAGACGAATGAAGTCTTTTGATGACATACAGAGAGTTTGCAATAACCGCGTGTACTGCAATGGGGATGGGCTCATTATAAGTCTTATTCCAGTTCCATCAAAAAGGCTGAGAGGCTAGTAAAGGTGGTATGTAGGTAGCATTGTGTATCCAAACCGGAGATATATTTCACAATTGGACCCCGGGGCTTTGTCTGCGTCTTCAGGCATGACTGCCACATATCGGCAGTGGACCAAATATCGGCAGTGGATCAAATCCTCGATGAACGATCTGAACTCCGCGTTATTCTCGCCCATGACAGAGCCACGAGGGAGCATAAAGTTCGGAGGACAACGGACAGCGGGAATGGCATGGGTGTACTATGTAGGCCTTTGCGCACACCCCCCCCCCCCCTCTTCTTCTATATGGCGATTGATCGCTGATTGGCAATGGCGGCACCAACCCCGGAGTTTGGGGGGGTAGACACGGAGTGCATCATAATGGGGTTATCAAGAGGAGATGAAATGGCGGCATGATCAGTTGAGAATGCAGGGCGCGGTTGCTCTGCGCGGTGTGCGAGCCCGAGGGTATGCAACCTCCACGTTTCTTGGGTTTGAACCCTTCATTATGCCTAACCGCGGATGGAGATCGTGCATATCCACCGTACTTCATCCGAAGTAAATCATGGAACCAGCAGTAATTAGTAGTAAATAATGGTAGTGGCCCGGCCGGGCACCTCCATATCCATACATGGACCATGGTTTGGGAGCTCTCGCCGAGGTCCAACGGTGAATTTTCCAGCTCGAGGCCTATACACTGTTGTTGTTTCCTGTCTCTCAGGAAGTTGCTGTCCGTTACGCAGCTAGCATTCCAGCAGCTTTGGCCAGAAGCGATTTGGGTTGTGGTGAATGGATGAACGATCGGCATGTCGGGTCGATCGAGCTGCGACGTGTATTTGCCCGGCAAATCAACCAGTTGGCCGTCTGACGGTACCTTTCGCTGCGACCCCATCCCTTGTGAGACATGAGGTATGTATGTCGAGCTTCAACAAACTCCTACATCATTTTACCGTCATTCGGCAACATAAGCTTCAAATACAGCGAGGAGGGTGGCGAGCTTTCACAAAACTCGCCTTCATCTCCTGAGTCCTGAAGGGCGAACTGTAGGCGCGAGAGAAAGGCTCCTCGTATCGAGCTCTCACGCTCCTGCAAACTTATGCGCGTTCAGTCAATAACTTTGTTTGTGCATTATCTCGGAGTCTTATGTTTGGTTCTGGGCGATCAATTAGCGCTTCTCGATACTGATTAGTCTGAACCAGGCTTGATGTCCAAACGCATTAAAATTTGTGCAGCCAGTCTTTCTTTACGAAGCCATTCTGTCGCGTCAACGCGTCGCGCAGGAAACCCTCGCCTACAGAGCAACTTCTACCTTCTTGACTGTATGTACGGTACCTACAGAGTATGTAGTAAACTTGCAAGGAAGGCAACCCGAATATGTAGCCGAGATCCGCACCTGCTGGACACCCACCTTTGACTCAGGGGCCAGTAATCAGTCAAAATTAATGGACAACTTTGAACATACTTCAGCCTCCCGTCTTTTTGGCTTGCGTAAGGTCCGGTCAGCGCGTGGCCATGTCCTCGATCCCATGTCTAGACTGCAAGCCTAATACGCCAAAACGCCAAAACTGGAAGGAAAGCCGTCGTTCAAGCAAGAAAATTGGCACTCCCAAAACTACACAGCTCCTGACTTGAAAGCCATGTCCATGGCTCCGACCTCAGCTGTTGATGGTCAAAACATCTTGTTGGGATAGTGACCCAGTACATATCTTGTAGGGACTTCAGATGGATCGAAAAAAATGGGCACAGGCGACGGAGAAGATCGACGCCCGTCACCCGCTTGGTCCCAAGCCAATTGAAGACGAGCATTGTCGTTTAAGTCCTGGAGCTCCACTGGGAGGCTTCAGCCCGTGTATGTATGTTCAGATGCGGAGGACGATCCCGCTGGATCGGAGGCTTCTCCGTGAGATTGTCTACAGGTGGGGACCATAGAAAAGAGCTTGCGATCGGCGTTGATGCGCATAAGGTGATCGAAACGCATGCCGTCCCTAGATTCCATGGAATCCATGCAGAAAGTGTGATTCTGGAAGAGCCTGGCGTCTCAAGATCGAAAGCCCGACGTCGAGAGACAAGGGGATATCCGTAGATGAACATAGCAAGGAGCTTGGTAGCCGTAGGTCTAAGGGTTGGGGGCCTGATGACTGATGTGATGATTCACAGCAAATGCCTTGTCTTGATGCAGGTGGAGAATTCACCGGTGGAAGACGTGCTAAGTGATGCATGCCGCGGATGGATATGCAAGACACCGAAGGCTGCGTGGAGCTGCTGATCAAGATGCTACAACCCCCAAGGATAGGGGTTTTGGCGATGGTTAGCAAGAGTCAAGATCATGTTCGTCAAATTTTGACGTCGAGATCCTTACATACCATCATGTATCAAATGACAAATACTTCGTGGTGCGTTAAGTGCAGCTGTGGACAGCTGTGGGCACTCGTGATGATTGATCGAGTAGAGCGAGATAACTCGGAAAGTGCTGTCGGTGTTCTCAATTTCAATCTTGTGGCCTCGCGAGGGCAACTGCCCTCAAAGTGAACATCTTTCGCACATCGGCTTCCATTTGACATGTAGCCCGATTCGCCCTTTTCTCCAACATCAGTGTTCTAGCCTCTCGGTAACTACCACCCGCATCTAGCATCTCTGGTGTGCCCGTAGCACAGTACACTACCGAATAAGATATCCCTAGAGTCAAGGGGTTCCTACTTGAAACAAAAATGCCACGAGTCACGAGCCACGAGCCACGAGCCACGAGCCACGAGCCGCGAGCCGTGAAGCCGTGAGCCGTGAGCAGCCACAAACCACGAGCCAAGCAAGACCCAATGTGGCTTTCCATGAAGTCATCATTCATTCAAGCAAACACACATCTCAGCGCAACTGCCTTCGTGGAACAAGATGATTGCCACACCCTGATAAGGATCTACCCACATGCGTCGGGATACCTAACATGCCGACGACTCGACGCTTTCCCCGGCTTCCATCTTTCCGGACTCTGAGACAGGAAGTCACAGACAGTTATGTATGTACTGCAAGTCTACAAACTGAGAGAAGAGGGAGTGGCTCGAAACGGTGACTGCCTCTCGACTTGCCACGTCGCTGCGCCTCATGAGCCTTGTGCGAATAAGGGGGGTCGGCCACGCAATGTGGAGGGTTCGAGCAGGGCTGTTGTTGGCCAGCTATTAATACTACTTGGCATTATACTCTGTAGAAGCAACATCGATGCACGTTCCCTGTGACCTGTCATCCGTGTTGTCGGCAACTTAACCCGTTGCATGGCTGAGTCTGGAAGCAATCCCCGAAAGCCACCACATGGACTGCATCTCATCATTCTATTTGTTGAAAGATTTTGCAGGAAGCATTACGATGTGGCGTCCGGTGTCTTGAGCCCAAGCAGGGAACATCTGAAAAACTCCGATATGCGACAGATCACAAGATCGCTGTAGGTACCTAGGTACGCGTGGCAGGTGCCGCCATATCTATATTCGAGCATTGAATTGTCGCAGGCATGCAGGAGGCTTGCAGAAGCCGTGCAGGAAGCGCAACATATCGCGTACAGACGTATGGAGCTATCTCAGCCTGGTGGCAAGATCATTGTGTGATGTCGTGACACCAAGACTTCTCTTGCTACAGCCGTCGCTTGCCACTATTGCCATGTCAACTTGTCTGTGTGTGCAATCTGCAGCTTCCGAAGCGCGCTTCGACGTGGTACGAGTAACAGAATCATGACCTGATCGGTGCGCTAGATGGTGAGGCATTCTCGTAATTTGTAAGCAATATATGCAGCAAGTGGCTTCTCCTTTGTTGTTTGATTCTTGAATGTATGCTTCTAGGAGCCGCTTGCTGGCCCATTCTGGATACATAGAAATACGTAGTGCTAGGTTAGGCAAAAGGATGTCTATATGTCTTCAGTCTTGCTTCGACGTTGGTACGTGTCAGAAATACTCAGTATATAGTCGCGACTTGCTAGGTAGGCAAGGAAGCTGCAGACTATTATGGCATTTCTACCTCGAAAGATATATGTGGGGTAGAATGGATCCGGAGAAAGTGTCTTTGTTTTTCTTTTTCTTTTTGTTATTTTCTTTTTCTTCTCTTCTCTTTTCTTTTCCCTTTATGTTCGTTCATCTTTTCATCATCTGCGACCTTTGACATGGCGGTTTAAACGCTACTTATGCGAGATAGCGTTGGGTTCGGCGAGGCGGCCGGCCGGGATTGACTTCCATGGCAGCATGCTCACTGAAGGCCAAGCCTTGAGCAGTTGCCAGTGCGTCCTGTTGGATTGAAGTCAATGTTGAAAATGACTGACCTGCCTCAACATCAATGGAGACACGCTTCTGTCAGTGATGCGCGGTTGAATCAGCTCGGTCTTTGTTGCCGGCGCGAGCTACCACAAGGGTGTCGGGACTCGGGATACAGTAGGTACCATAACTCATTCTTCAAGAAGCGGGCCTGGAGAGACGTGAGGTAACATGTTAAAGTGTGCACCGTGCTACGGCCGTCTCTGCTAAACTTGGCTTGCTAGCTGTCGGCGCTGCCGTGAACTGAATCATCAAATCAGATACCGGTAGACGCCGGAGGAAGACCACGGACAGGGCATAAGTCCGGCAGAATTGGACATCAGTGGCACAAAGGTTACCACGAAATGAAATGGCGAAAATACATCATAATGATGATCATACATGGGCTGTAGAGGCCGGGGGCAGAGCCTCACGGCTAGATACATGCCGCGATTGAAGATTCCATGTGGTCACTCTCGGTGGAGACTCAAAAGTCGGACCAAAGCTCGGATAGTAAATCGAAGGAACGCTAAGGTTCGCGACAATTGGTGCCATCCGCGGGAATTCCCGACGCCGCAAGCAAGATCGTTCGCTTCTTGACACGGAGCGAACCGCGATACCATTCGACAGCCGTAGCGATTGGTAAAGGGGCAAAACGACGCCACAATGCACACCTTGAAGGCCTTGTGACCTGCTTCAGGGTCGGACAGTAAGGCCGGATTTTATGGCACTGCGACGACTGGTTCATATATTTTTGGGCTAGTGAGTGTTTCGGTTACTCGCATGGCCGCTTGTGGACGCCGAAAACTGATACAGAAATTTGGTCACCTGGAGCTGAAGAGCGTTCTTCGAGATAGGTAGTCGTCAAGATTCCGCGATGAAAGAGCGGGTGATGGAAGCCTCTTTTTTTTTTGTCTCGGCACTACAGACGTCGTGTAGTGTGCCCGCCTCCTTGTTAGAATAAAAAACATGCGTGCATATGACACGGGCTGAGACATGACAGACAGGAGTCACAGGACAAGTCTAATTCTTTGCGTAATCATGCTCCACAAACTGGGCATGTGAGTTAGTCATGAGAAAGATACTATCGTCAGCCACTTCATGCAGGAATAAGGAGCGCTGGCAACAAATCGAGAGTACGCTGGCCGAGAGCAGACATGCGAAGCTATCACCGGGACTGCCTCGACGCCGAGGGGCGATGAGCTGTCCTCGACTCTTGAGTCCGCGAGATGGTACAAGCGAGAGTCTCGTATATCGAAGAGTTGTTACTTGTGATGCAACGACAGAAGCGCGGTAGAGGCAGAGGATCAATCGACCAGAAACTTCTGGTAGACGATCGATCCAAGCGCTGCCCGAGTTGACGCGTTAATCGTAGATCCAAGTCGCCGATGCATCGTTTGACATTGTCACATTTCGATGGACAACCATGGTCTTCCTGGCCGTCGAAACCTTCCCTCATTTCGATTTATGTGATGCGAGCATGCAACAGCGGCAATAACGGCACAGGGAGTGACATGTCGCTAAATTAAATCTTTGAGCGTCCAATCCGCCTAATGCATCATCAATTTCACTCCAATATCATGGCCGACTCATCACCAAATGATATATCAAAAGACAAGTCTGGGATCCGCTGCGGTCCAGGCGGCTCGAGGCCAGTTTGTAGATGCGAGTTCGTCTCGTGAGTCGTGGGGTCCCCGCGGGAGGGTGTGGACAGACGTGTCGAACGATGAACTGGCCAGCATTCCAAGCAAGCAGGAGGGAGATGCATGGATACAGTAGCTTTGACAAGGGGTACAAGGGGCCAATTAGCTGCCGCTACTGCCGAGTGCCCAAGAAGAAGAAGAAAAAGGCGAGCTGAACAAAAGCCATCGATCTTACTCGTGCCTCCTGACTGCGATAGGCAGGATGTACGGAGTTTAAAGCAAGGAAGATGTGCGATTGATATTGCGTGATGGGAGAAGCGGGAACGGCGGCTAGATGAACCGTCAGCCAATCAAGAGTGGCATACACCACGCTGCCGATAAAGGGCCCCGTGTCCAGGTGCGGCTTGGCTGCCAGATGGGGCTTAGCGGCCACTGCACGTCAATAAGTGGGCCCAGGAGCCCAGCGCTGCCCGGGATGGCATCCATTTCCAGCACTCAACCACACGAGAGGCTCACACACCACCCATACCACGCACCACGACATCTCACATTACACATCATACATCACAGACCACAGGCCGAACCATGGAGAGATAGGTACATACACACTTGTCCACAGAGCCCAAGCAGTCCACAACTCCACACAGACCATGATTGATACCCCGCGCAGCCGGCTCGCATCGCATGAGCCCAGCGTCTTGGTCCGTTATTGGGCGCGGACGAAAGAGGCCGGACAAAGAAAAGAGCTGACAGGACCGCGTCGATACGCAGGCCTCGAAGGGAAAAACACCAGAAAGAAGCGTTGCCCCCTTCCCCCTCCTCACCAAACACCTCCGCCCGTCGATGGGCCTGTACTATGCACGCAGTGCAGACGAGCCGCCGGTGACAACAGTGACTTGGAATTGCCACATCCAGAAATATCGTCAAGCTCCAGCTCTGTCTGTCCCAACTGAACAACCATGGACGCCGTCAACCCTCCCACTAAGGCCTGCCACAATTGCCGCAAGCAGCGTCTCCGATGTGACCGCTCTTACCCACAGTGCAACAAATGCGTCAACTCTGGCAGAGTGTGTCTTGGATATGGCAAACTGTTGCGATGGACCGGTGCCGTCGCCACTCGGGGTAAGTATGCTGGACGCACTTCAAGTGCGCCTTTGGCTGGCGACGCGTCTCCCTCTAAGTCTAGCGCTGCTTCTCGTTCTGCCTCTCGTTCTGCCGCTCGTTCTGCCGTTCGCTCCGCGTCTGTCTCTGCCTCTGCCTCTGCCTCTGCCTCTGCCTCTGCATCTGCCTCTGCCTCTGACTCTGTGGCGGCGGCCGCCTCTAGTACTGGGTCAGTGACAGGGTCTCTGTCAGAGACATCGGAGAATTTGTCAGTCATTACACCAGCCAAGCTGGAGTCCCGGTCAAGTGTTACGCCATATGCTTCTCCCCAGACCGTTAACGTGGGGGCCTTGCGTTACGACGGAACGCAAGAGGATGGAGATACGCAGATTGTGGTGCAATCCCACCCGAGAGCCTCATTCGAGTTTTCTCCTGCCAGTCCCTGGGTGCTAGTGGATCCCCTATATCAGGACATGCAATATGGACATCGGCATTACCTATCGTACTGTAAGTTCATGTACCGTATTATCAGGTGGCGGATATGCTTGCTCCCGTTTTACCCTTTCGGGGCAGTCGCCACGGCTACACTGTGTGTGGCGTTCGGACGAAAGAAGATGAATCTCTCGCTGACCATGGGACCAAAACAATTAAATCAATGGCAAACAAAAAAACATAGTTGCCACCAGAGTCTGCAAAGATCTAGTATCTCATGATCTTCCCGACCGGAACCCATTCCGGGGACTGATCCCCCTGACGAGGGCGCACCCGCTCTTGCAGCATATCATTGTGGCCGCCTCAGCGTCTCACATGTCCAACCTTGTTCGAGCACCTTTGACAACTCGGAACGGTGAGGTTGGAGAAAATTTGAGAGCCATCATCCAACAGGCGTCGCGCCGTGCTTTGAATGATGCGCTGGTAGCCAAGGCCACGGCCCTGGGCCTGATGCGCGGAGCAGTGGAGAACATGAAAACCACTGGCGCTGATGTTATTCTTGCTGCCGCCCTCTTCTTCATCAACGTGGAGCTCATAGAGTCCGGAAAGCACGGTTGGAAGGCCCATCTCGAAGGCGCAGGCCGCATCATGTCTCTGTTGCAACCCACCATGGGGGCCGAAACGGCTTTGCGTGACTACATGTTATCTGATTGTTTTATGTGAGTCTTGTCTTGCTGACTTCTGTCCCCCTCGGTTAAAAACGGCCAAAGGCAGTGTCACTTACGCGAACGCAAAACAAAAAAAAAAAAACTACTAGATATTTCATCATGGCCTCAGCTTTCATGCCGGCTGTTTCGCTTGATAGTCAATCTTATTTCAAGCCAGCCCAGATCATTTCCATTCTGCGACGAGCAGCAGCGAACAACTATCTTTGTTGTCCCCCGGAAATTCTCATTATCCTATACTCGGCTTCCCAGTTGTCGAACGCCAGCTCTGATGCGTCTAATGTTGATGAGATCCGCGACGCTGGACTGAAACTCCTCCAGGAAGCCCAGTCCTTTGACATCGACGCCTGGGCGAATGACGCGCGAAATATTGAATACATGCCAGGCGTTCCAATTCGGAGCCGAGTCCATGCTGGATCCGCCCACCGGCTTGCCGCTTGTCTATACATCTTGCAGGCCATTCCGCCTCTGGCCGAAATAGCTAACCACGACGAGGCGGTGAGGCGGCTGAGCGACAATATCATTGAGCACTTGTCATGCATTTCCGACGAGGATCCCAATTTCAAGGCCACCACGTGGCCGACGTTCATTGCCGGTGCAGAGGCTCGTGATCCTCCCAGGAGGGATTGGGTCATGAACAGACTGAAACGACTCGTTGTATCGTGCCCTTGGGGATTCCTATACACCGCCATGGACACACTTCAGTCCCTCTGGGATCTGGACGGCAAAGTCATGGGTACAAAAAGTTGGGTGCAATTGCTCAAGGATCCGGACTTGAACTTTCTCATTGTTTAATCGCGGAGTTGTTCGGTCGCGGGACACGAGACGGCCCTGAATACCTTGATTTAAGTTTTACGACTTTTGTGATGCTCGTGACTTGCGTGCTCCAGCACTGGGCAATCTAGAAAACAATATCGCTTAATGAATGGGCGAGAAGCAAAAAAGAAGAAAAAAAACCCCCGGAAAAAAAAAAAGAATCCGATACCCAAGATAAAGGGGAGCAGAAACGAAAGACGGCAAAACGACTTTATGATTGTGTTTTCTTACTGGGTATTTTGGCATTGTTGGGCGGCGTTTTGACAGTTTATGCTCTTTTATCTTCGCAATTGACTGGGCTGCATCTGGGCGGCACATCATGCATGGATGGTTCTTTCCATTTAACTGGGCGGAACAGCGATGTTTATCAAATTCTTTCCCGCTGGCCAGGCAGGGTGCCTTGGCATGATCACCAGCTGTCTCTCGTTGTTTCAACAACAACCCGAACAGCTTCTGTCTCTTCTTGTAAATGATGAAAATCATGGTGATTCGCTGAAACGGTTCACTCATCGACGACGATGGAAAGAGTGATATCCGCTGTCTGCGACTTGGTGCGCAGCATTCTGACAACGCTGGTTGCAAAGATGGACTTGAATATTTCGGCTTGGATACTTCTGGAACGTCAGCGCGTAGTGCATATCGGTGGAGAATCCGCTACATACATTGTTGCATGATTGACGTTTTCTTGACTATGAACATAAGCGAATATCTTGAGACAAGTCTACAGACTACATACCATACCAAGTCGTGATTGGTCTCCTTCTGTAACACGAACAGGATTGGGAACCCCGAACGGGCGATCGAGACGAAAAGAGTGGTTCAAGCGGGCTGGGTGTGACATCTTGATCTGGTACGAGTGTGACACGATGTTTGTGGGTTTTCAGCAGGCAGGACATGCTGATAAATGTGATTTTTTTCCCAGGCTATTTAGTGTTGATAGACAGAGCGCACAACAATTTGTTTTCTCCAGTTATCGCGACGTGAGGTTGTGGAGAGGTGTGCTGCACAAGGCGACGGCAAACGCAGTGAGCAACTAACACAAAGCCAAAAGCCTTGTCTTCCATAGACTAAATTTTGCAAGACGAGATGTACCGAATCTGTCAGTGCCAATTCTCAGGGAGACAGATTAGGTAGCGCACTACTGCAGCGCCAGCAAATAAACTGAGCTTGCGATTTCCTGAGATGATGATTCAGAAACATTGACAAACTCGAGGCCCGGCAGCCACCTCGTAAGGCAGAACAGCACGCAATCATAGTCACCGCCAGTTACCCAACACTATGACGTCTTGCGATTTATGCCAGAAAGCCAAGCACCTGGTCGCAGCCGAGACAGCGCGGTCTGCAGCATATTGGGGAGAAAGAGGATAATCAGCTACTTGCGAACGCAGCTGTCAGCTCAATTCGGCCGACATCGTGTAGGCAGGGAGTACGAAGATAATGACAGCACGAAAAAGAGTTCATGAACCTCTCTCTACACAGCGCTCATGGATTCTCCCACCGTCGCCGATCACGAGACTCATCTGGCAGTTCCAGGCGTCATCTCGCGACGCCTTGCCGCCGATGCACTCGGCAAATGTATCGTATACTGTCTTCAAGTTTCTTCAAGTACATACTCGGGGAGTTATTCCCGCGACGAGACCTTCGCGCCTTGCTTGTTGTTTTCGGTGGTCGTGCTGGCTGCTAGGCGGGATTGCTGTCTCTATGGGGTATCGTGACAGCCGTAATTTGTCCTGACTTTGTCTTTGCATCTTATTTCATTTCATGCAATTGAATCGATAGACTCTGACCTATCCTACTTCATGTTTGGTGGCACCAAAGTTGTCAGTCTTCGGGTTCATCAAGTTTGGCGGCAGGCGCTGCGGTACCAGTCTCAAGGTACCTAGGGTTGGATACAGGTACCTAAGGTAGACATCAGCGCCATCTTCCCGACAGCGCCGCGGAGGCACCTGAGCAGGCTGAACTTGCCCTCGTCGATGCTGAGACACGATTTTAAAGTTCACTTGGTGAGAATTGCTATTGAAAGGGAGATGTAGGTTGAGCAAGAAGATAATAGGCCCTTTCCCTGTGACTGGCCCCTCAATTACAATTTATGTTTTACTTAGGTAAGTATTCTCAGCCGCCTAATCCGGCGCTCTACGAAAGAAAACCTCCTCACAAGTTACAAGTTACACGTTACAAGTTACAGCCATCAACTTATTCCCCTATCCTTCTCTTCGAGGCGCATCATCATGGCGGGCCCATCCAACACCAACAGCCGACGACTATGAAGAACCAAAGCACACTGTGCCATCTAATTCCCATGTATCATGCCTCAGTGCTGGTCGACCCATGCAACACCACCAAAAGCTGACGGCTATGAAGAACCATAGCACACTGTGCCATCTAATTCCCGTGTATCATGCCTCGGTGATGGGTCAAGCTCCCCATGTAACTAGGCCGTGGTGAACAAAACTTGACAAAGGATGCCTGGTGAGAAAAAAAAGGAAAAAAAACCCGTCACGAGCTCAGCCGTTGACACTTCCCCTTCGTACCCTTGGCGGGCCCCCTGTTGCAAATTAGCATCGCTGTCCAGCGTACGAGTCTCTCTCCACGCTGAGATAAAAATACCTGCCACGTTCATATCTCCTCCGTCCACTTCGTACGGCAATCCACTGCTCCTCAGATTACCGTCGGTCGTGTAGCAGACGTATCCAAGTATCAACCCACGAGTACCAGCACAGACCGCTGGGTACTTGCATTGATTCTCTGTCCCACATGTGCAGGAGCAGCATGTGCAGTGCTGTCGTCGACGGGGGTTCGTCCGACAGCATGTTTTTTTGATCGCTGTTGCGATAGGGCCGTACAGTATTGAGTTCTTGGCTGGCATCATCTTGCGCCGGACTGGTGTCACGACGTGCCATGACTTTTGGTGTATGGCTTTCTTCTTGTAAATCACCCTTCAGCCGAACGTGATTCAAGGCTCACAGTCGTACTCTGCCGCAACCGTAAACTCCTCTGTCTGTTCGTCCCAGACAAGCCACTTATCCTGACGAGCAATCATGCGCCCAATCCAGAGTATTCGCTCAAGTCGCTTGCCGACTATGGAAGGAGGCTCCAGGTATCTCGCCTCGACCTCGATCTTGTCATTGTCGAACCAGTCCGGAGGGAAGTATCCCTCAGTGTAGATGAGTCCACGCATTGCATAATCTTCTGGAAGTGGATGAGGAGGCTCGCTTTTCTCAGGGCCTGGAAACTCTGTGGTGTCGATGCGGGGAGGGAAGTCACACATGCGACGCAGACGGTTGAGAGTGATTGACAGGAGCTTCCATGGAAAATGAGGTTCCAAAAGATTCATGGCAGACGGACGCTGGTACATAAATAGGTAAAAGACCAAAGTGGTATGCAAACAAGCCAGCGTATTCTTTGCGCCTCCGCATCCTAGTACAACGTCACAAGCCTTGCCGGCGAATGAAACAGCCATATCAAATGCGGGGTTTGGTCGTACGATGGTTGCGTCCGCGTCAGCATGATCCTGAGATGTTTCGTTCTCTATGTCGCCATCGCCACTAGAATGCGACATGACTTTCATGAGAACGTTCGATTTATTCCCATAGCCGAGGAGCAGGCAGCTCAAGGAAATTGCCATTTGATACCTAACTGACTGTTAATTCATATTTGTCCAAAGCATTCATGCACGACGGTTTAGCTATGAGACTTACCCAGGCTCTAGCCAGTTATCCTGCTCTGTCACAATGTGGTGCTCCAGGGAGCCGAGAAAGTGGTCCATTGCTGACTGAAGTTGATCCGCTCCCTTATCGGAAAAGAGAATCCCATGGACTCGAACAAAGGCAGCGTGCACGGGATTTCTTCCTTGATAGAAGAGAGACGCAGGGTCCAAGAGTGGATCGAAAAAGGTCAAGATACTATCCCACGCGCTTGAGAACGGGTCCTCGACACAGAGGGACTTGGAATAGTAAAACAGCTGCTCGATCACGTTTGGCGGCGCTAAGATGGCCAGGTGATGATACAGCCGGCCAGTCATTGGAGCGTTATCCGATGCCTGCGTGTACCAGTATTTCGCCACGTTATTCCAGAGTTCCCGGTTCGGGTCATCCCTGTCCTCAATCGCCATGCGATATCTTCCCAGATCGCCCAGGCATTCGATCCAAGTCGCGCGAAAGGCGGGCACCGTCTCGACGAGCAAGCCCATTATAGAAAACGCAATGTGTATGAAGGCAAGCAGGTGTTCGTGCGATTCAGGTAGCTTGGCGCGCAATAATTCCAGGAAGGAGTGGATTCCGTGCCGCCACATGCGGGCTGGCATGGCATATTTTGTCGCAAGGGATTTCAATGAATCACTGGCTATTGGATGTTGAGTGGCCAGAAAAAAGTCGAAATGTTCGTGGAGAAGTGCTTGGTGGAGAGTGATTAATGCGTGATATTGCTCTTCACCCAGCTCAGTCTGCAACTCCCGAGTGTCGCACTCGATGCACTTGGACTCGAGTAGCACCAGGCCACTGTAGATACCCCGGGCTTCTACAAGGAGCTGTTGAGCCGAAACTGTTACGATTTTGGGCAGAGAAGGAGGTGCAGGCCACTTGGAGGCGTGGACATCATCGATGGGTAGCTGGCTGTCCGCGCGGTTCTGCTGTCGACGTTGCGGCCTTTGTCGCTCGGAACGGTGATGAGTGCGCCACGCTTGCGGTGTCTTGGCAGGTCGCGAGGCAACAGAGCCTTTTCCATTATCGTCCGGTACCCAGAGTTGCCGGGCTGGCGCGTTTTTTTGCTCAAGACCCCGATGAAAGTCATCATTACGATCACTTTGCTGGGGCTTGCTGGGGCGCGGGGCGGTCGGCGACGAACCATGTTGCCGGGCGATGGTTCCAGGCGGGGAACACAAGCCTTGACTGCCTCGGCAGAAGCTTTGAATTCCATCACTGCGCTGCTGCTGTCGGTCAAGTTGATCGTCAGATGTGTTGTCATCGGATGCGTCTTCACCCTCTGTGTCTTCCTCCGATGCATCTTCTTCCGCTGTGACGTCTTCCACTGTGCATCCTACTTTCGCATCGTCAGGCAAGAGTGTCTCTCTCGTGGTTGTACGATTCTTCCTGTCTAAAGATTCGTTGGTCTTCGAGATCCTGATGACCACACAGCCCGCTTCGTTAACACACACTGCTCGGCCGTCTCGCCGGAGTTGGAGCGACCACAAAAGGCAAGATCTTACACTGCTCTGATGGCATCGTTCCCATGCCGAACAATGCCTTGGAAGTCCACCTCACTGTTCGGAGCCTCTTGTGCAGTGGAGCGCCTCAACCTATCGCGACGAGCGCGAGTCTTGACTGTTTCAAGGGGCTGCTTTTTCGGATGGGACTCGGCATTTCGGGACGAACATTGGACATTGCGAGGGGGCGTCGGTTGACGGGACGTGTTCCGGAGATGCTGGACCCATCCTTTGGTGAATTTTTCCATTGGAAAAGGGTTCGACGATGTGTTCGGATGCCGAAGAACTCGCTCGCGTCGACGTGTTTGTGGGACAATGCTACGGCAGTCTTAGGTGATGAGTCAAGGGCCGGAGTCATGGACGTTGCTGAAAGTTGAAAATGAGTTTTAGCGACGAGGAAACGCCACGAAACGAAGAAGATAAGCGCAACAAAGATTCAAACCCCCAAATGCGACCAATGAATGAACATGAAGAACGGAGGATGTATTGAAGGTGAGAGAGAACATGTGTCAAGACAAACAGAAACCCGCGGAAGGTAACAGACCGAGACCTGGCTGTCCGAAGCGGGTTGTCTGAAAACTTTGCCACAGCCTGTGACCAGCAACAACAGCCTTGACCGTCCTAGGAGAGAAGAGTCGCAGAAACATGCTTGGGGTCGCGCAAGATGACCAGACAGTAGCCGAGTTCGCATCTAAGCAAGACACAACCAACACGCTTCGAGTACGTACGTGGAAAGAGTGCGAAGAAAGTAATAAGGATCCAATCTTACCTGCTTCGTTCGCCCGTCCGGAGAAGGGACCGCAACTAGGCCCTGAGCGACAGCAGCGCGATAGACTAACACAAAGAAGATGGTTACTACCGATATCGAAGACGGAAGTCTGCTTGAAGCCTCAGCATAACATAAGTCGACCTTGCAAGCATCGCACAGATGAGTGCGAGCCGCTGTGTCCGGGGTGTTGGGCAGTTATGTACGGAGTATATATGGGAGGGAGGTTCGTCCGCGATTCGCCTCATCCTGGTTCGCCTGATTCGCGTGGATGTCTCGCGATTGACGAATGATAGCCCAGAAACGAAGTCACGAGGGCCCACTCCTACCCGAATTCCCAACTCCGCCGAAATAAGCCCAACAACCGCACACGAATCCAAGCCACCACGATGCAAATCCTCGGTCGGCAATCGACACCTCGACGCCACATCACGGTCCGTCCCTGCAGCCAGACGCGCTCCACGATTTTGCCTCTTGCAACTGAACTTGTTGTTGGATTTGCGCGGGTCAAAACTGATGCTCGATGCATGGGACTGCGTCTCAGAAGACCGCCTTGACCTCAGCGCGAATGAGGCATTGCAATGAACATTGGTTTCATGATGCGGATTCCATCACAGAAGGTGGTAGGCTCAAGAGGCTCGTTGTACATTGAGAGGCGACAGGCTTTCTGAAGAGACGAACAGAGGCAGAGACTGTTGCGTTTCCAGTGACAGTGTGGACAGGCGCGAACTTACCGGCTTTCTCAAGGGACGAATGATCGAACAGCTTGTGTACATAAAAAGTCGTCCAAGGCAGCTCTCTGGCAGAAACGTACTACCAAAGGTAGGAAGTGAATACGCTGGCGTCTGTGTTGCAGATCGCGCAGCGTCTCGGAGGTGCGGCTCATTGTGGCGGTCTGGCGAGAAAAGGCCGTCTTTTTGGGGAGAGAAGAGCCCCTATTTAAACCCAAAAAGAAGAGCACAATCACAGATCCTTGCCGCTCGTAGCTCTGCATCACGAATGCCTTGAGAATACGAAGCATGATGGCCGTACTACAATGTTGGGGCGACCTGAAACACGAAGCCCATGCTCGTGTCGCACAAAGGCGAGCCTCGAAGTTATCGCCATCCCGGTTCTCACTGTCATGTGCCCTGTTCGGATCGATTTGGAGCAGACTTTTTTCTGGCATAGAAATATATATGACACGAAGTAGTATGCCTTCACCAGAGGTTCTTGACAAACGCGCGCCGGTGATGAATCTCAAAGCGTCCGGAATCGTCTCTCTGCGCTTTAGCCTTTGCGTCACCATCAGGCATCTATGACCTCAGACCTGGCTCTACCGCACCGTGTCACACTGGCGTTCCGTGATGCGGGAAGTGGCAACAGCGCCGGGATAATGATGTCGGGAGCATAGCTGCTTTTGAACTCGAACCTTGAAGTATATGCGCACAAAAACGGCAAGTATGTAGATGACCGTTGACTTTGAATTGTCCATTCATCCCAGTGATGGATAGACACAAGATGCAGGTGAAAAAAAGGGACAGGTGTTCCTGTCGTAGACTCACTTTGCCTGGGGGTGTGGTACGCAGACTGTCGTACAGCGTAATGGCTTTAGCACTGGACTGTCGGCTAGTAGGCAGGCTGCGACTCAGTAAAGGCAGTGGTAAAACATAATAAGAGCAGAGGAGAGAGCATGGAAAATCTGCCAGCTTTGATAAATCTTGAGCATCGCATGGCTGTTGTCCCGGTAAATGATGTGTAATGAACATCTGAACATCAATGCGGCGCAATCTTGCCATTTCAGTCCGCAGATTTCATATATCAATTCTTTCATTTGTATTTGCCTAGTTTACAACATACCACATCATCATCGAAACTGCTCGTATTTGGCGGCCGAGGTGAGTTTCGTCTCCACGCGCTCAATGGTCTCCTGATCATACAGCTCCTCGAGGTTCTTGCCAGCCCTGAAAATCTCCTTCTCATGTCTCGTCGCTTCTTCCTTTGTCATGCACACGAGATCTCTCAGTCGGACCGTGGAGCATTTCTGCACATCCTTGCCCTCCCCTATGACGTACATGCTTGGTCCCTCAGGTCGGCGCCATCGTATCAGAACAATCTTCGTGGATATGCCGCTGATGATACTGCGTCCGTGGTAGAGCTCCTCTGACAAAAAGGCCACGTCACCCATCGTCAGTGGAGTCTTGAGCCCGACCGTGTCCAGGCCCAGTGATCGCGCGAGGCGGTCCTCGGAGCCTGCAACATAGGTCATGATGCCTTCGTACATCTTTTCCCTGCCCTTGGCGGGCGCGTAGTCCAGCGGGTATCCAGTAATGCTGAGTATGACATGGTTGGCGGCGGTCAGGCCGAAGACGGCAGGCATGGTGCCCAGGACGGGCAGAATCCTGACCCTGAAGTTGGGCATTACGCCGAGATCTCCGACGGAGCCTTTCTGGAACTCTTCTTCTGGTAGTGGGAGCAGCTCAGCCTTGCCCTCGCCGGACTGCTCTGTGGAATACACAACGGGAATGCCGCTCGTGATGCCGAGAAGCTTCAGGCGGCGCCGTGTGGCCCTCGACAGACCATCGTCTCGACTTGCTCCAATGTCGCCAACGACAATCCTCGTGGGGTCGCTCTTGCATCCCGCGCCCATGGCGCTGATGACTGGTAGTTTGTTATCGTAACAGTATTTGAGTAGTTCCACCTTGGTCTCGATGTTGTCGATTGCGTCCACGATGAAATCCGGCCGCCGGCCATTCTCCCATGGCCCGAGAATTCGATCCGCCACCGCTGCCTCAAATTTCTCCTGCTGCAGGTCGAACTTGACCCATGGCGCAATGGCAATCAGCCGTCGCTGCAGGCAATGAACCTTGGAAGTGCCCACGTCCGCCAGGGTCGCCACAGCGTGCCGATTCAGTGAGCTGAGAGTGACTTGATCGAAGTCAATAAGTCGAATGTTAGACACGCCAGAGCGCGCAAGGGCAG
Organism: Claviceps quebecensis; assembly: GCA_004016085.1. Lineage (NCBI taxonomy): Eukaryota > Fungi > Ascomycota > Sordariomycetes > Hypocreales > Clavicipitaceae > Claviceps > Claviceps quebecensis. The sequence goes on from QEQW01000076.1 coordinate 53,814, forward strand.
CCACGCAATGAGAGCCAACGCCTCCGCAGCCCACGACAACGACGAATGACTCCCGCAGTCTCGCGAGACCTTCTGGAGTGAGAAACACCCTGTTGCGCGCTAGCTGTTCCAGAATGAGCTCTTCATCGAAATCACCGGCTTGCGCTCTCTTGGCCAAGGCCTGGTTTCTGGCATCCTCTTTGTCGGCTGCCGCACTAGAAGCAGCCCCAAAGTCGTTGAGCTAAGGCCGATAGGAACATCAGCGCGGAGAACTAAAGGCTTGACCATGATCTAATGGACCCGAGAAGACAGAAAAAAAAGGGGAGAGATCCCTCACGTCTCAAGTTACCTTGTTGGCTTCGTGGCTATTCTCTGCCAATTGAGGAATGGAGTTCTTGAGCTCTTCAAGTCTCTCCTCGCGCTCAAGTGCCTGGTAGCCAAGAATGAGCGATGCTACAGTTGCGCCGGACAGCACTGCCGTGAGGAACAGCTGAAACCGAGGGTTGGAGAGGGTGTCGGACAGGAGGGACGTCATTTTAATCTCATAACATGGCACCAGCTACGACTCCTCCCAAAGACGAAAACAAGTAATCGCACTCGAACGAGTAAAAAAAATGTTTGCTCGTTCGCATTGCGAAAGAATTACCGAGCTTGGAACTTGGACGTCGCGCAAAATCTGCTTAGTAATCTCACGGACGTGCACGCCCCAAGTTTCGACAGCTTCGGCAGATACCTACCTCCTCCTACCTCCATCTCCGACAAAACCAACAAGGCCGATCCTGCGCCGACATGGTCGCAACGCCGCTATCGAATATCATTTGCAACGCACCGGCTGCAGAATACAAATCGAAGGGGAAGCACTGTACAGCGTGAGGAGCGGTTTTGGCCATCGGGGCTGCATAGTCGACGATGCGCATTCCGCAAGCCGCCCTTCGACGGCAATCGCACGCCGTGCCCACATCGGCAGGCCCTCGATTCATCAGCGCACGGTCATTCAGCCATCAAACCAAATTCACATGCGTTCGGTCCCGACCCAGCCTCCCGTTTCTTTTCGTACCGACAGCCAGGCCATCAGTGGCGCGATCGTTCACGTCGGAGCGCAACCCCTGGCTCAAGAATGAAGCCAAGCTCTTCGCTCGATATACCCTCACAATATGGGCAATAGGAGCGTGCTTGGCCGTCACATACTTCTTCATCAACGAAGAATTCAATGAGCGAGCGCATCCCACACCACATGAGTGGAGTTTCATGACGAGAAAGTTTCTGCGCGATGCGCTCGAACTTCAGGACCCAAGGGATGGGATGCTCGACTGGGCTCGATGCCTTGAACTCGCTAGAGAAGTCCTCATAAGACTGGACGACCCGAAAGCCTCGGGTAACAAAGTGGTGAAGCTCAGCGATAAGGAGGATCCGGCTCTCGAAGTGCCCGGCGAGTTCATCAACCGCGATATCTCGGCCATGTCGGAAGAATGGAGGAGGGGCTACTTCGAAGCCATCATGCTGGCGGCCAAGGCGGCAGAACATGTGGACGGATGGATGCGCGATACGGAGCGCAATATCGTGTGGGCGCCTGAATTTGTCCGCGGGCCATCAAATCCTCGACCTAGGCCGGTTCCACGCGGAAAGCCTCATGCGCCGCGGGAGGAAGTTTGCGAGCTCGCGTTTCCCTCGGCCGATCACTGGTACACCAAGGCTCTCACAACTGTGGGATTGACTTCGCGTCAGAGGATGGAAGTAGCGCTGGAATACGCCACGTTTCTGGAATTCAAACATAGGCCAGGCGTGGATGCGCTACATGAGCTCGCCCTGAAAGAAGCCTCTGGGAGAATGGAGCCATCCAAGCTGCCCTACGACAGCAAGACCCTCGTCCTGAAGAGCAGCTCCGACGGACCGGCCCCATCTCTCAACGTCCTCGACGCCCTCACCGTTATCGCGAACCATAAAGCCCGCAAAGGAGATACCTCGTCCGCCCTCCCCATGTACATCTCACTCCTCCAGGCTCGACGATCCCTACCCACCACGCCTCCCCCACAGACTGACAAGAAATCGTCACAATCCCTCTATGAAACATTCGTCACTACCTTCGGCCCCCCGGCTTACCCTCCTCCCGGTCCCGACGGTACCGCCCCGCCCTGGCGCGATGCCCATGAGCGCTGCCAAGAAGCATCACTCAGCTTGTACATCGGCGAGATCCTCTACGCGACATGTGCGTCCAAGGACGAAGGCGTGGCTTGGACACGCGACGGGGTCGACCTAGCCGAAGAGCAGCTACGAGCCCTCGACACCCCCATTACCATAGAAAACAAGAGCGCGAATCGCGTGTGCCGGGAGTGTCTCGCCACGGGGCTGGAGAACTGGTCCATCATGGTATCGCGGCTGGCCCGAGAAGAGGAGGCCCGGAAGAGCACCGGTGCGAGTACATCTGGGAGCCTGTTTTCCTTCTGGGGTGGTGGATCACCCGATGCGGAGGGCCGGTGGGCTGCAGAAGAGGCTGTTGTGCTGGAGAGGACGAGGCGGACGAGCGCGTTGTTGGAAGATGCGCCAGCTCCATCTGGGATGTTTGGTAGCCTTTTTCGAGGTCTACGATAAGAGGGATAGCTTGGTGTTATCTGATTTATCATTTTCGTGTTTGGCTTCTTTGGTGTCCTTGTTGAAGTTGTTGTATGGTACAATGCCGCGAAACCCCTGTACATATTTTTTATTTTTTTGACTCAGTACAATATGAGAGCGCCTGCCCGGCTTTAGCTCGAGCACTTGGACGTTGATTATTGTAGCACCTATTGTAATCAAATGAACTAAACTGTGGGCTGAAGTGAATTTGACATAGTTTTGGTCAAATGTGCGCATGGCCTATCATCTATCATCTCTGGTTGTCCCATCCTGCCCTCCTGTCTATTCGGTCTATTACACTTATTCATGCCCACGCGTCATCATCCGCGCTTTCACCATCCGTATCCGGGTTCTGCTCCCCCTTTACGATCCTTCTGAACCGTCTCGCACGCTTCACCTGCGCTCGCATAGACGCCGCATCGATCACTCCAACGGCCGGTTTATCTTGCTCCGGTATCGCGTGCCAGGTCTCTTGATCGTCGCGGAGGTCATCTTCCGATGGCTCAGGCCTCTCTGCCACGATGATCTCGTGATTTTGGTAGGCGGGCGTGGTGGCTATCTCTTGCAGGTACTGCAGCGCGGGCTGCAGCGCGGAAATGAGGATCTTTTCCGTGTACAAGGACTCGGCGGACGAGTAACAGGGGCTGCCAAGAGCTGGAATTCCCGCATGTGGATTGCCTGTTGGGGGGGCGAGGGGTGTGTTGACGGGTTCTGAGGATAAGATGTAGGCACGAGAGCGCTACTAGGCGGTTAGTACGTTATTAATTAGAAACTCGGTCGACGTTTCTTCTTGGATCTCTCTTTCGTGTCTGTGGAGGCTTGTTTTTTGTTTCTCTTTTATCCACCTCTTGGGCGACTTAGGCTCGGGCGATTGATCTGTGAAGAAAAGGAGTCAAGGTCTATGCAAGAGGAAGATTGAACGAACCTTGGAGAGAAAACTTTTCAAATCGTGGTTTTCCAACATCTCAACAGGATACACCGTCCCCAGGAGAATCATGCCGTCCAGCCTGCTCAGCCAGCGGTTCCCATTCTCGGTATCGTCCAAGAACCTGGTCAACAGCTGACAGCTCTCTCCGACAGCCACGATGCTTAGTTTCGCATCTTCGCGAAGCTCCCCCCACAAGAGCTTATTAAATATATACGAGACGTGCTCCTCGGCAGACCTATTTTCTGGCACACTGTCCCGGTCCGGACACCAGCGCCTCGCGGTGTGCACGAGACTCGGGAATGGAATCGCCTCGCTGTCTGTCACAGTCAAGCTGCGCTGTCCCTCAGGCCACCAGTAAATCTCGGCGGGGTTCGCAATCATAATTCCTGGTGGCGAAGGGTCCTCTTTGCTCGATACATGGTTGTGTAGCTCCCGCACGACGGAAACCATGCTTCCCTTGTCGATGCCGCCGACGCCATGGGTCACTCTGCCAGCTACAGTTCCGAGATAGTGTGTCGGTTCGCCAAAGATGACCACGACGCGCGTCATGGAAGATAGATTGGGGCTTGCGAAAATGGATACGTGAGGTTCGTGCGGCTCTGCGCCAAGGGGGAGTTGCCTCTTTTCGAGGCCCTCGCTTTGCAGGCGTTGGTGAATAATATCTCTCACAGCACCTGCATTTTTAACTCAGTTGAATAATGACTGATTAGAGTCAAATACTTGTTTAAAGCGTAGCCACGTGAGGGCACGTACCGTCTAACTGGAAGCGTTGGCGTATATTTACCCTCGGATTACGATTGAGGAAGAATTTGAAGTAGTTGTCTGGGTTCTCGATGGAGCGAATCTCATCTTCTTCATTGACAAAGTATCTAGTCCCAACAGTCAGGATGCGCAATCAATCACACGGGAAAGAGAAAAGGTGGCCTAGCAAGAAAATAGAGGGAACGAAATCGCATCAGAAACGTACCCGAGGCCTTTGAGATCGGCGGGAAACACCACATCTTTGGGCAGTCCTGTCCAGAGGCGACGGAACATGATTCAGACAATAACGACTGCTTGCCTGCAGATCCCTCTCGGTCGTATGGGCGGTGCAAAGACGGGCCAAAAGGAAAGTTCCTTTATTGGTGCGAGACTCTTGTTACGCGAGATTCTGGATTTCCGTGGCAAAGAGCTTAGTTCATTGCACCAAGCGTCAGACGAAATCATCTCGTGATTGCGTTCTGAGCGGGGGGTATAAATGCCGTGGGCAGCTGCGCCAGCTGCATGCAGATACACGTTTGCACGCTGTGTTACCAAGGAAAGCGACGTCAATGAGAAAGGCCAATCATAATTCATCCTGTCAGTCTTTCATTGCGTTTCATGTGCCTACATGTACTTCCTCCCGCACAGAAAGTTGAAGCCCTTTGAAGAGCCACAGAAGTGCTTGTCCTACCATCGCGGAACACCTTCATAAGATTCATTCTAGCCAAGAACCAAAACAGTTCTCCCGTTGGAGAGCTACCGCCAAAGCCGAAATTCATGCCACGCCCATGCTCAATGTCAAACTTGCAACGCTACCTGTAACTCCGAATATGGAAACTCAAAACATGTACCAATGGTCTTGGGGTCCCCAAAACACAAGGCAACTGACATAGCGGAAAGCAGCCTCCTTGCGCCCTCATGTCGACTGGTTTCGGCGCCTGAAGGCCTGACTGATGCTAAAGCGGCTACTAGCCCCCGGCCGATTCATGTGACTAGCCAACGCTTCCTCGAGAGCCGACTGTGTAATGGAAGCATCTATATTTGTTTAGAAAGACACCATTAGTGAATATCGGTGAATATGACGAGCTCTGGGTATAAGACAAGAGAAAGGACGAGACAAACCATCCAAGTCACTGAAGCTGCTTCCCATGCTTGGCGTCCCCTCGCTGCCCTCTCGGGACAGGACTTTCCCAGCCAATTCAGCTGTTCGTCTGGGCGAAAGTAGGCCCGTAACCTGTTTGGCGTCTCGGCTATGCTGCCGCTGCTGTGCGATAACAGGCGACCCCGTCGAAGAGTCCTCGGATGTTTGTGACTGGTGGATGACGTCCCTCATGGAGAGTTTGTGGGCTCGTTGTGGGAGGCCTACTTCGTCTCTTCTCAAGGTCAAGGTCGAGGCCATGTCCTGCCTCGTTGACGGATCGGAGGAAGCCTGATAGGGCTGGAAGGCGGGCTCGAATTCATCGTCGCCATCGTCGTGGTAGCTTTGCGCGGCATCCTGTTGCTGAAATCGCGGTGGACGTCGGATAATTCGCGATTGCGCGGGGCTGGAGTCGTCGTCATCGGCAGAGGTTTCGTCAGAGCTCGATGCTGCTGGACCCGGGGAGGATGGTTCATCGCTGTGCGGAGCGACGACGTGAGGGGTGGGAGATTTCCCGACTTCCGAGGTGATTGGGAGCGAGGAGAGCCTCTGCCTCGATCCCGGGTCCAGCGCTCTGGTTGGAAACGACGTCGTGTGTCGAGGCGAGGCGCTGGTCCTGGCAGCAGGAACCGCATTGACCGATGCAGGTCGGCTGATGTTGGGGCGCACTGGTATCGTTGTCGTTGGTGTGCCGCTCATGTTTCCTTCGTGTCGCGGCATGGGCGAGTCGCGTCTCGTAGACAGAGCAGAGCTCGTTCTTGGATATGCACCCGCGGCCGGCTCCGAGGCGGATGCAGGTGATGGTGCCACGGATCCTTTGGCGGCGGCAGTCGCTTTTCGTACCTGGGCACGAACTTGAGATGCATGACGCTCGGTCAAGTAGGCGACCTGCTGCGAGAGGAAATCGACGGGTACACCAAACTGTGTTGCTCTGCGAGCACAGCGTCAGCAGTGTCATGGCTAATCGATTGAAGTCGTCGCGAGGCGCTGGTCACGCCTTGCTGGTCGTGCTGTACACTTGACTCCCTGGTGTGCAAAGAGCCGAATCATTAGATAAGTGTCCTTTCCACCAAGGTATACAAGATGCGGAGACTCCCTATGCATCAACTCACAATCTATTTGCTTATGTGCCGCACCCGACAAGATCTCCCATAGAGCTTCGTCTTTGGCGGGATCCCAGTGAACCTGCGGACATGATGTCAGCTGTCAAGTCCTTTGCAGATGGGACACTCTTTAGCGTACGGGCGGAGGATCGACAAAATCCCCTCGCGGGATTGGGACCCTTATATAGACTATGTACTCTGGCGAGCTCATTCTGGCTCGGATTCTCCGTGCCTGGTTTGAGGAAGCTGATGCCAAGATGGCAGCCGATGGATGGAAGCTCGAACAAGGCGCGGCACGCCACACCGAAGCGGCGAGATGCTAGGCCTTATCGATAGGATGCGATTGAGGTCGAGATATGAGGTACATATTTACCTACCAGGTATGTACAGTGGCCCCGCAAAAATAACACAAAACTTCCTCCACTTGATACATTTCAACGGGTGGTAAGCAAGTTATTGATGCAGTCAATTATTGAGAGTTCATGATATCATAGGCCCTGCTCAATGAAGCATTTTCGAATTTTTTATGGCACGTTTGAAAAATGTGAGATAAACAGGCGCGGTGATCCAAAAGGGGTCCGATATGGTGTTGGGCGTTATTTTTCCGGAGGGACTGTAGTACATCCATTATGTACTGTACCTACTCTGTACCACAGGTACCTACCGCCTCAAGAACTGCATGTGATGCGCGTTCTCCGTACATACATGATACTTCCCTGTAAATCCATGACCTTGCTACCGCCGACTTAGGTACAGGTACACATGTGCTTACAAGTTTACGTTTACAGCCTACAAGAGAGCCGTCCCCCACAAGACCAAGAGCCTACAAGCTTTTACGCGCCTGTAATCTTTGGCATGAGTGAAACCTTCTCTCAGTCGAAGCCTTTATAGACACTTTTTGCCGGATCAGATAGGTACTAGGTACTTGTAGCAGCTTCAGATAGGTACGTTGTACCATTGAGTATTGAGCAGCTATCCCTTTGCCCGTGAAAATAACTGACACGACCAGATATCACGCACATTGAAGGTGATAGGGCGGTAGGAGATCACGGGACTCCAATGAGCTAGGCGCGAATTAGGGAGTGTCAATTGCATTCCCTATTTCTTTCGATGCTTGTTGCCGCTTCGGAAGCCCGCCATCGTGACGTGAACGCATGAATGATCGCGATTTGGAGATTACTTGTTGCTGCCAGCTGGGAGGCGATGATGAGGTCGCGGGAGGACAAAAAGATCACGCAAGCCAATCCCTTATGCAAATTTAACGTTGTGGTCAAGCGGAAGCCGCTCCTGCTCTTTGGCGAGCCTCCGAGGCAGGAACGCCAAATGGCAGGAATTGCCGTTGGTGGTGGTTGATGAAGAAGGAAGGAGCGATTTGGGAACTTGGCTTGAGCGAGTCAACTTTTCGCCTTCGTTCCCAACTTCATCCGCACAACGCTGCCGTCAACCGAAAAGTATAGTATAGTGAGAAGACTTTCCCAGTTATTCGGAGATCTAATAAATATAATCGTCCCGATCTACAGAGTATTACGGGCAGGAAGCGAAGAGATGGGATCGCCGTGGGGCATGCAATTAACTCGATGACGATAGAACCAATACCCGATTACGACCGTGAACAACTTCACCGTCTAATTAATAGTTCTATCAACTCGACAAGATCCGGACGAAGTAACAGCCACCGACAGATGAGTCCGACTCCGGGGAGTAGGACCAAGAAGAAGATAAAGCGTGCCGGTAAGCAGCTCTTTAAGCCCCCTTTGAGTTCTAGAATGCTTTGCTCATCCGTTTCCAGATCATCCAACGCTATCAACCCGAGTTTCAAATAGTATCCAGGAGCAGCCAACCGATATGACAGCTCTGAAACTCAATCCTACCTCTCTATCGCCTTCCGTAAGTCTCCGTTCTCTCATCTCTTGTGAGCGTGAAGGCCTCGATCTGAGTGCTGATCATTTCTCAGTCAGCTCCAAATGTGACACCTGCAGTCGATTTTGCCACACATATCTTCTAGGAGACAATCTCCAAGCCTTCACATGACGTTGAGAAAGAGTCTACACGAGGCATACCGAAATTAAATGATGATCCACGATGATGAGCGGGATACTTGCATTGCGATGAACGACCGACTGCGACGTACATTCGCCGGGTACTATCTTGCTACGGTCGACGGAAAAGCTACGGAGGCGATTGTGAAGGCCATTTTCGGCGAGAGCAACTTACTTATGGTCCATGAGAAGAAAAGGAAAGTTCGACGCCTCAAGAACTCCTGGAAATTAAGGACCATCAACAATATGAGGGTAAGCTACCATCTTCAAATTCTTTTCCGCTTGGCTCAATCTTTTTAGAATTACATTCGCAAGATCCTCAACGAAAAGGATGAGAGCGACGAGCCGACACCAACGGCAACGAGATTCGCCAATGCGACCGCCGTAGAGGTTGCTGAAGCTCTTATCTTGGAGATGTGGTCCATTGACAAGTTCTGCGGCGTCTTCCATCACGCGAGCTATGTGAACTTTGCAGCTTCAGACTATTGCGTTCTGAAGTGGTGCAAGTGTAAGTCTAGATGTTTACTCTAACAGTTGTATACTATTACTGATGAATTTGGCAGTTCTCTGGCGAGATCTTGGAGCGAGGACGCTCCTTGCCGAACTTCATTCCCGCAAGGCCGATCTTGCGCTCCTCAGCAACGACAGCTTCGATTACAGTCACAAGGGCATACTTTTACGCTGGGATAAATACGCGACGTCGTCCCAACTTGCGGCTATTCGCCCACCTACCGAAGCCGTCAAGGTAATTGAGGTGGAGGCGACGAAGAAGATGAAGAAGAAGTTTACAGGTGGAGGCTCTGATGATGAAGAAGACATGGGCTTCAATTTCGATCTCCCATGAAATGGAAGGCTTTCTCAGAGGCGGATACTGATTCTCATTTCTCGCAAGGCCGACGCTTCTGGCCAACTTCGTGTTGTCGTTGGTGCTTTCACAGAGAGAATAATACGAATACGACTTACTGGGATGGGCTTCAGATGCTCTACGAGGGCATCACGACTTGGCTCTCGGCTGACTGCTTGCCGGGGGAGATGAGGACTCAGGAGCTCTAACGGTAGACATACTGCTTTAATGACATCAAATGGACTCGGGAGGCAGAGAAGGCCTTGCAATCATGAGGGCTTGGTCATCTGGTTCGCGAATTGTTCTTCTTTCGCGTCAAAGACGAACCTCACGAAGGCGTTTGAGACATGATGGGAGCTCCAATTGCGAATCGCGGATTCTTGAAGCTCGGTAAGAGCCTGCCACTGCGCAAGATTGTGTGCTATGTATGCACCCTGTCAACTTATCAGCCCTTCCTATCAGGTAACTCAAAATAGAGGTTGCCCATGGATGATGGGCTGCGAAAGTGTGTTAGGTAGTTTGCTTCATTCTTTTGAACTTGAGAATACTACATCTCCTTCACTCATGAATCATATGTATAAGATAGTCATGTACAGAGAATTTCTGCATCGCGACGCTAGCACCTAGCCTCCTGAGAGCATAAATCACGCGCTCGTTTACTTCAATCGTCATCTCTATGTGCGCTGCGTGTGCTAGACATGGAGACGCGGATTGGGCTTGGCCTCTGAAGAGTGAAGACGTGAGCATGCGGCATGCTTTTCCGCGATTAGGTCTCGAAACAAGGGTCAAGTTTTATCAGACACTGTAACGAGATGAATTCACAGATTGCGCGCGAGTCGCAGACGCGCAAGGAGTGTTAGAATCTGGCTATTGAGTGGTTGTATCACGTTATCTATCACGTGATCCTCAGCCATCCGGTCACCTATATTATATATATCCCGAATTCCTCAAGCTCTAGTTCCTATAGTTGCTTCCTTCAATCAACTTCTTCACCTTTGATCCTCACATGCAAACAGGTTATGAGCCCGGACGCTTTTGGGCTGAATAAGCTAAGTTTCCTCCTCCTACCTTATCCACCCCAAAATTGCGCAATTCCCACTGCGTGAGGACTAGCCCGATTTCCTCATCGTCAACGACTCCTCGTTTGAACGATGCTTTCGAATAAGGGAAACACTCGAAGAAGTTTCGAGCGGTTGCGGGATGGTTGCAGGACCAAAAGTGGCTGGATGGTTCAGCGGCTGAAAGCGGCCTAGTGCCTCGGTCCTGTTCCCCGCCTCGGTCCGTTTGTTAACACTCCCTCTCCTTGACAGAAATTAAGGCATACAGGATTGGTCTAAGCGTGGGCTCTAATCAGCATCGTCATCGAGTTTTTCGAAAGTTCTTAGAGTTGACCTTAATTGAGCAACTCAGAGCTTCCGGATAGTTCAAGCGTTGGTCATACACTCGAAATTTTTAGGATGGTTGGGAGCAAACCGCAATCGGCAAACGCTCCAATCACTCCGCCATTCTTGCCTACAATCGCGACTCGCTAGCTCCAAGACTGCTCATACAGTCCAAGCAATAGCGAAGTCAGAAAATACGAACGCGGAATGGTCTCGAATGTCCTCGCGTGCGTTACACTTTACACTTGGCAACTCTGTCCTTGCGTGGGCATGCCAGAAGTTGTGTCTATGACGAAACTATTACTCCTCGTTCCGGATACCACAGTCAGCTGGTTCTTGGCACTTCTGTCCTTGCGTGGGCATGTCAGAAGTTGTGTCTATGACGAAACTATTACTCCTCGTTCCGGATATCACAGTCATCTGGCAACTTGGCAACTTCGTCTAGTACAAGTCATCTATTTTCATGACGGGACTATCCCCGGCTACCTTGTCAGGCCGAAGACATACCTTCACTGTTTCAAGATCGTTCTCCGGCCTCACAATACAACAATCGATCCCACCGCATAATAGTATCATATATCAGAACGCATCTTCTTGCCCTGTTCTCGCCAAACGCACTTTCTTGTCGCTGCTCTACCCACATTCACGATCTCTGCTCCTATTCTTCGTCCCTACGATACATCGACAAAATGACCAACCAGTCACTTTCCAGCTTTGCGGAGAAGCCTCAGCCTCTCGACACCTCCGTCAACTGGATAGCTTGGGAGAGAGCCATGACCGACGTGCTGAAAGTACAAGGCTATTCCGATCTTCTCGAGGGACAACGTAACTCCGAGTGGAAAGACCCGGAAGGGCTTTCTCCACATGGATTGCGCAAAGAGAAAGAGGCCTGGACAAAAAGGCAGGAAGCGGCCTGTGCTCTTATTGAGACTTGCTGCGGTTTCGTAGCCCGCGACATTTTAGCCGAGGCCCCGAGGATTGAGGTAGCTGTCTATCTTCGCCTGTTGCGTAAAGACTATCAGCCGTAAGGTAACGCCGAGACGGCCTTTCTTCTTGATGACTGTATGGACAACTACAGGCTCGACAAGTGCAAGAACATCGCGGATTACGCAGAACAGTTGTCCAGGGCAAGGGATAACGTACACTCGTTCGAAAGGAGTTGGGATATACCAGATGCCCAACTCATGTGCAGATTCATGAAAGGACTTAGCCCCAGCTATAAAACCTGGAAGTCGTCATTCTGGCAGAAAGGTTGTCCACTATGAGCACTAAGTGCATGAACCTCTTCTGTCTCATTCTGACTCTGAAGCACTTCTTCCTTTTGCGCGAGTTGGACGACTTCGCAGAATGTATGTCGTCGGTCTCGGACCCATCTTTATTCTTAGTAGGTGCAAGGTTGTTCTGGAGCCAGAATGACGACTTCCAGGTTTTATAGGCGGGGCTAGGTAAGTTTTTTCATGAATCTGCATATGAGTTGGGCATCGCAGCTCACACTGCTGGATCAAGCACCCGGAAAAGAAACGCAAGACCAAGCGAAATGAGTTAAAAGCAAAGCAGACATCTAGTTCTTCTTCGTCGGAGTCGACCACTCAGCAACCCCTGCCTAACAATAGTAACCAAGGACTGATTTCTTGGGCACCTCCAACCGACATCGGAATATGGTGTGGGGTGAGTTTCGCGCCTGCCACTGCCGCCGTCGCTAACAGCAAAGGCCATCTGGCTCAGAGATGGGTCTTGGATAGCGGTGCAACTCAACACGCATCTTGTCAAATTGGTTTCTTCGTGCGCGACACCTTGCGTCCTTACACCGGCCCTTCTGTGAGCGGCTATGGTGGCACCAGCAACAAGGCTCAGCAAATCGGCACTGCCATTCTCCCCTGTCGTACGAACTCCAAACTAATCTGCCTTACACTTCCCAACACCCTGTATGACCCAAATTCTGCCTGCAACTTGGTGTCACGCTCGCAACTCAGGGCCAACGGCACCAAGGTACATTTCGCCGACGACAGCTTCGTCTTATCCACCGCGTCAGGTCCGATCTATGCCAAGGAAAGCTGTGGCCTGTACTGGTTCCAACTCGAGGATGCCGCGTTCACTAGATCTCACGCATCGTCGGCCTTCCCAGCCTACGCTATTAAAGACGAGTGGCTCGCCCCATGGCATGCCCGCATGGGTCATCTCGGCGAGGACAATCTCAAGAAGCTTGTTGACATGTCTTCCGGTATAAGGCCACTGCCTAAGTCTTGCTTGTGTCTCAGTTGCATCAAGTCTACGCTGAGAGAGCTCCCGCACTCCAAGCCCGCAACACCTGGGACCTGCCCCTTGAATTCATACACACAGATATCGCCGGCCCACTCCCGGCGTCTGGATATGGGGGAGATCGCTACTGGGCAACATTCGTGGATGACTTTACTGGCTGGACACAGATCACACCCTTGAGACAGAAATCAGAGCTATCAGACGCTCTTTTCTCCTGGCTCAACCTC
>QEQW01000760.1:0-11789 GCA_004016085.1 Claviceps quebecensis
CTTGAGTCTTGACGCGCTTTGCATCGCATTACGCGCCACATCTGGCGGCATCTTCTGGCCAGTCAAGGCGGGTATGTAGGTAGGTATGTTGGCGCCCAAAGCGCTCGTTGTGTTCAGGTGCATACCGTGTACGGCATCATAATGATGTAAAGTATGTGTAGGAACGGAGACTCGGAATATACATAGGTAATATTACCTATATACATACATACATCTCACGCATCTTTTTGCTTTTCGGGACTACGGACTCAAGTACAGTCCGTATTGGGCACGGCACGAAAAACACGGGGGAGACAAGACGTGAACAATGGCCAAAAGAAAGCATCTCCCTAAAAAAGAATGGGTTGGTGTCTCTTTTCGGAAAAAAAGTAAATAGGTAGGTAGTCTCGCTGCCGATGAGCGCGGTCTGTGGGCTGGATTTGTAATGAATTACAGTAATAAGCGGAAGCAGAAGATGCTTCAATACGGAGTAAGGTTTCTGATATGTATTTTTACTTTCTTTTCCTTTTTCCTCCGCCATCGTTCCGCGTTCGTTCGTTCTTCTTGAACAGTGAGTCACCCACATCCAATTATAGACGCACAGAGATCTCTCAAACACACAGTGTGCGCTTGTCCCGGATAAGAAGTTTGCGGGGCCGTCTGGGCCGTAGACCCAATGACGAGCTTGCTTCATCGAAGAACCACCCCCTTCTGCTGGCGTCACATCTGACTCCTGAAGTCTCTTGAGTCTCTGGCTGCTGGCATCTGCTGCTCTCGAGTCTCAAGGTCTTTGTGTCCATTATCCATGAAACATGCGCTGCACTGCACGGGATTTTCTGAGTTCCTGTTCACGAGTTGGGCACGAAGATAGCGACTGCTGCATAACAGAGAATACCCACTGCGTTTCACGTAGGTACTGGACTTGTATCAATTGACAATGGGACAACGGGGACGCGCAAGCACAGCGCACGTTGGGAGACTTGGGCAAACGAGGCCATCATATCCACATCCACAGCCTCCTTCTGTCAGGCCATTGTGATCGATGACTCGGCAGCGGGGACTCTTAGGGCCTGATAACGCCAGTTTGCGTGGAGTCTGGACACGAGCAGTATGTACCTACTACATACATACCTACCTACACATCTACCTACAACAACAGCTGGATGAAGTTATGAACAACAGAAGACAAGTTTGAAGTGAACAGTTACAAGTTTACAACTTACAACTTACGCTCGACGAGGGAAGCGGATCGCACGCCAACAAACGAGTTTGACCCGCTGCGCAGCAGACCATCGTGTTAGAACTTAGGCGTCTTGCGCGTCGAAGGCGCCATCATGGGTCTGGCCGCACTACGGAGTACCTATGCACAGCCTCTGAATGGACCTAAAAGGAGTCTTCTCTGGGCAGTGGGCTCTGGTCATCCTGACGGCCTGTTTCGGGTTTGTGGCGACGGCCATGGGCGTCGTCTCGCATTCTCACGGCATTGGAGCAACGGGGGCCCATGTGACCGTGAGGGGGATCGAGTGCAACGCTGAAAGGGCGCAATTCGGCGGCTTGGATTCACCCAAGGGCCAATTACCTATGTACATGGTGCATCAGCGAGGGCGAGCTTGGCACAAAAAACAGAGAATAGAGGCGGCGTTCCGGCTTGCTTTCGCGACGGATGGCTCGGTGTCTTGTTTGCAAGAAATACATTATACGACAGATGGATGACCATTGAGCCTTGCGTCTTGAGTCTTGAGCTTGACAGCAGGCTGCCGGCAGCTACAACTCCGTGAATTCGATGGCATGTCCCGTGACTTGTGCTGTTTGGTGCCGTGAGACTCGAGAGCAGCAGGCCCATGCATGATGCAACGTGGTGACGTGGTGACGTGGTGATGTTGTTGGTCAGCTGTGGTGAGCTGTCAACTCGAGCCCAATCTAGGTTGAAGGCCCGCGTGATATTGCGGTAGACAAACGATTGCATCGTCATCCCGTCGCCCATCTCATCCTAATAACGTACTCTGTAGGTACCTATGTAGGTGTTCCAACCTGCCCGAGTTGGCTGCTGCAGCAACGGGAGCCGCGGGAGCCGCCTTGGCTCTTGGGCCATGCTCACGAAGTGGGAGTTCAACTTCCAAGTCGCCAAGTCCAGTGCGATGGCGGCCAAAGAAGCCATGGAAATTCTCGTCTTCTGTGGACCGTTAACCCGTTCTCGTCTCCGTCTGCTTCTCCGTTTATTCTTCTCCTCCTCTTGACAGCGAAAAAGCGCAAATCGGAAATTGGCCAATTTGAGCGGCCAATGCTATCCCTGTCAGGGTCAAGTTCCTGGGCCGCCCCGGATCCCCACTGGCGAGATTGTGCTTGCCACTTGGCTTTGGGGGCTTCCTTCCTTCCACGAAATTCATTCATCCCTGCCGAGACTCCACCGCCCCCTTTTCTTCCTCTTCCTTTCCTTTTTCTTTGCTCATCGGTCGCCGGGTCACGCGTTTCCAGTCGTCAGTCGTCAGTCGTCAGTCGTCAGTGATCACTCATCCTCGCCCATCCACCGATGATTCACGAGAAAGTTACGGAGCATGTAGCGTGCGTTTGATAGCCGCTGGCAGCCGCTCTTTTAATCTATGTAGTTACACATGTTACGTACATACGTCACAACCTTTCAGCAACGTGTTGCAACTTGCAGGAACCCGCAGGGGGGTGGGGTCGCGTCGCGTCGTGCACGAATTTTTCCCAGCTTTTGGGGCAACGGGGCCACAAACCACGAAGACAACCATGTAGGCCATGCAGAACTTGCAGACAAGACCTGCAGTCCATGCAGACGTTGCAGCAGGCTCCGGCACTGGCATCATTGATTGAGGCAGGCCTGATTCAGTTGGTTCGGTCCGCACCATCGAATCGGTGAAGCAACGTAGGTAGTGTCTTACCTATCTCGTCGGTGCCATCACTGTCGTGGAGTGTTATATAGCCAAAGGGAACAAGTTTGCATTGCATGCGTTTGACGTCAGGATGTCATGAAGCATAAAGCAAGCTGTTTACAAGCGGTCGACAAGCGATATAAGTGGTTGGCCAAGTGATTGGGAGTTGTTGACACGATGTCGTTTGCGCAGCCTTTCTTTTTCGACACATTGGGACCAACCCTGGCCGTTTACCGGTACCGTATCTCACCGTCACGGGCCAACCTGCACGGCAAATTGTAGGTAGGTATGCTTGAAAATTTATCGTCCTTGCCTCCTACACTCCGTACGGAGTTCAGAGTAGGTATGTATACCTAGGTACCGAGTATGTAGGTATGTAATTGGCATGGGAGTGCTCTGTGCCGCATTCAATTGCACTTGTTAATTGTACCTAGGTATGTAATACCTACATATACATACGCAATGTGACTACTGACGATTGACATGACATGCGGTCATCTGATCATGTATAATCCCGCGCATTACTCCGTAGTAGGAGGAAGATCATTAATAATAAAGCTGCTCCTGACACTGAGTGTGAGATGGGTAATTATAAGATTGGATTCAGGGTCCAGTCGTTCTACGTCGTGCCGAGCGTCATTATTCCCGTTAATATTTGCATGCATCGTGGCCGTGGCCGGGTCGGCCGCTCGTCCCATCTCATTTACGGAACATGTTGGCCACGGTGACCCTGGGAAATCTGTTATAACACACCGCAAGATCATTCCAGAATGCCATCGGTGAGTATTCAGCCGCACAACGGGGAATCGGTGATTTCCGGTGCATAGGTACTGGGATTCGTGATGGCAGCTCTCATGAATGGAAACGAACGAGCCAAGACACAAGAGACATTGTGGCCAACGGGATTGCCAACGGAGGAGCGTAGAGCGTACCTAGGTAGCCGTCGTAGACAGCGCGGGGAGTCGAGACCAGCGCGGCGCGGAGACGGGCCGCCAGGAGTCCAGGAGCTGCAAGTTCGATCAGTGCGATTCAATAGCAGCCCTCTAATCGCACCCGCTATCGCCCCTCGCCCCTCGGTTGGCTGTTTATTAGTCGATGCGGATTGTGGACTGGTGTTTGGTGCGGGAGGCATCTCACACGGTACCCAAGCAGTACTTGGCCTACTTTACCGGCGTCGGCTAGCGGAGCGGTGGACGGCTACCCAACAGGGCTATGTACTTCTTGGAGGCACAGCGGGGAGCACAGCGCGGCTTGTATGTACGGAGTATGATATTGTATCACCTGCCGAACCGGGAGACAGAGGCTCAAGGGCCCCCAGGCGGCCAAGGACAGTACCGCTCGAGTAGCCGCAGAGTTGTATGTATGTACATACGGAGTACATAGTCGTAGCCCCTGGGTTTCGACGAGCAACTCCGTTGTGCCTGGGGCCGCCTTTGCAAGCCCTGCCCGCTACCGTTGTCCCATTGGCGGCCCCTGTTTGGCTCTGTTAGCGTGCGGTGTGGTTCTCGAGGCGAATGCCAGGTGATTCGAGTTGAATTGTGCTCCGTACGGAGTACGGTATAGCCTTATGTACTCCGTAGGTAGCTAGGTACCTACGTACATACGTATGTACATCGGTACTTGTGAATTCGTAGTCCCAGACATCGCGCCGCCACCCGCACGCGCAAAATCCAGCGCTCCGGCTCGTCGCCCGTTCGCTGCTCGGTACCGGCTGCTTATCCCGTCGGCCTCTTGGACTATTTTCCTTTCCTCCTCTTCCGCCTGCTCTTTTCACAAAACATCCTCCCTCATACTACATACCGTAATCCTCATTCGCGTTTTGCGCTGCATTCTTAGGCCCAGCTCTGTTCGGCTCTGCCTTTCTCCAAAACCTTGACGTTGGTCTGACATTGGTCCTGACGTTGGTGCCCCCGTATAACACGCCCGAAGACCGAGAAGGAAAGGGGCAGAAGAGAGGAACGACGAGATCAGACGAGAGGAAAACAGCTGGATATTAAAAGAGACCAAAGGAGATCGAAAGCCAGGAAAAGATATTGCAAAACGAAATTCCGCAACCCAAAAAAGAAGCAGGCTTTTTTCTTCTTTGGCATCGCTCGGAGGCACTAGCGCGTCCTCTTGGACCCCTTCCGCAACGAGTGCGGTTCAAGGCTCAAGCTCCCTTGGCCCCCCCCGGTCGGTCGGTGGAAAGAGCTCTCTCTCCTTTTCGCACAGCGTCAACTCGGGAGTCGGGACGGTCTCGCTCTCTCATCTCCCACCCTCGCACCCTCACACCCTCACACTCTTCTAACTCTCCACTGCCGTCATTCCCACGCTCGCTCTCAGTCACTCCTTTCCGCTCAAGTATCTGCCCGTTCAGCGATTCTTGGCTCACTTGCATCTTGCATCCTGCATCCCTCGACGGCAGCCACTCCGACACGAAACATTTCCTTACCATACAACATACTCAGTACCCACCCGCCGTGCGAGCCGCCAAGGCTGCTCTGTGTTGCAGTACTAATTCACCACGTATCCTGCCTTGGGCAATTCGACATCGAACGCCTTCCTCCACTCTGCATGCTCCGAACAAGTCACTGAGAGCTCCGCCTGAGAGCTTTGCCTCTTCTCTTGTCTGAACTGGCCCGGTTCGGCCGTGCGTCAGAGACGGGTTGATGCTCTTGTCCTCCATTCAGCCAATCTTGCATCCAACGGTTATTTGGGCAGGCTCATTTATATCGACTGTCCTCAACGGCTCGCTTCTTCCTTCAAGGCTTGAATTTACCTTGCTGCAAATCGCCAACCGACACAATGACCGTCGTCACCGATGTAGCGAATCGCACCTCATCACAGGGCCAAATGGCTCTTGAGGACCGGTTTGAGGTGCTCAAGGAAATCGGAGACGGAAGCTTCGGAAGTGTGGTTTTGGCCCGTGTCAGAAGTGCTGGTGCCAACATTGCTCGCCGTGGCTCAGTGGTACGTCATCACGTCATGCAGTGAAAGCCGCGCCAACGATACGCTTGAAACCCCCTCAACCTCACTATTTTCCTGACTAATTTGTGCGGCTTTTACAGGTGGCTATCAAGTCAATGAAAAAGACGTTCGACTCCTTGACGCCATGCCTCGAGTTGCGCGAGGTCGTATTTCTGAGGACGATACCCAACCACGCTCACCTGGTCCCAGCTCTCGATATTTTCCTGGACCCCTATAGCAAGAAGCTGCACGTTTGCATGGAGTACATGGAGGGCAACTTGTACCAATTGATGAAGGCCAGGGATCACAAATGCCTGGACAACTCGAGTGTGAAGAGCATCTTGTTCCAGATCATGCTTGGCTTGGAGCACATTCACTCGCATCACTTCTTTCATCGCGACATCAAGCCCGAAAACATTCTCGTGTCCACCACATCCCATCACGAAGTATCCAACTCGTTTCGAAGATACTCGTCACTCGTCACGCCGCCGCCGACGCCCCCCACTTACACAGTCAAGCTGGCCGACTTTGGCTTGGCCCGCGAGACGCACTCCAAGCTTCCCTACACGACCTATGTATCGACAAGATGGTACCGTGCTCCCGAAGTTCTTCTGCGTGCGGGAGAGTATTCAGCTCCTGTCGACATTTGGGCCGTCGGTGCCATGGCCGTCGAAATCGCCACTCTGAAGCCGCTCTTCCCAGGAGGAAACGAAGTGGATCAAGTCTGGCGGGTATGCGAAGTCATGGGCAGCCCTGGCAACTGGTATAACAAGGCCGGCGCGCGTGTCGGTGGAGGAGACTGGCGGGAAGGAATCCGTCTGGCCAGCAAGCTGGGCTTCTCCTTCCCCAAGATGGCACCACATGCCATTGATACCTTTCTTCAAGCACCTCAATGGCCAGCTTCACTAAGTCATTTCGTCACCTGGTGCTTGATGTGGGATCCCAAGAACCGCCCCACGTCTTCTCAAGCCCTGCAGCATGAATATTTCCAGGGCGCTGTGGATCCGACCCGACCCAAATCGTCAGCATACAGACTTCTGGGAAGGAAGCAGTCGGACCTTGGACGTGGAATCCGTGAGTCGGCCAGTTTGCACCACATTCATCCGAAGCCCTCATGGTTCCGGCCCATGCTCGGACGCGGCGACGTCTCGGAGCTTTTTGGTCTCAAAGATGTCCACCCGTCCAGGCGGTCGCCGGACGCTCCGAGTGTCTCCAAGGGTGAGGTGTCCAACGTCAAAGTCCGGGCTTCCACCATCAAGCGCAGCACATGGGCGAGTGGAACGTCCAATGCGGCACCCATGCCCATTCTTCCCACGATCCGGCCCATCTCTCCGCTGTCGGATGCGGTGACTGCCAAGGCCAGTCACGGCCAGCTCGACGCCAAGTTGCAAGAGAAGACCAGGAAGCTTGGCCGCCAGCTGTCAGTCGCTTCCAGCACCAACAACTACACTGAGATGCACCGTCTGCAGGCCGAACGCGCTCTCAATGGCGAGACTGGTCTGGCGTCCCCTCCCGGCGGACAGAAGGAAAGCTTCTTCTCCCATCTGCGGAAACGGGCGAGACGGTTCTCCGGGCGTCACCAGACACCGGTATCGCCTGCGTACGAAGAAATGGACGCTCGAATTGGCTGTGGGCCTTGGGCCAGCAACAGATCGTCCTTAGTTGTCGACCAACAGGGCGGTCCGATTCCCAGAAGCGAGGTATACGAGTCATTGGACAAAGCCCTTCGCGATGTTCAGGGCAACCTGGACTCATCACGATCGGCTGCTCTACCTCCAAGTCATCAGGCCAACGCCAGCAGCAAATTAAAACGGCATCATTCTCTCCCGCAACACCAAGCCAGATCGGTTGACAACTTGATGGCTGCCGCGCGTGGTGGACCCATCTCGAGCCGCACCCGACGCGCTCAAGCAGCCCAAGGCGTGCAGCAGTATGAGGTGCCAAATGAAGAAGAAGAGCTTCTCGATGAGGCTCTGACATCTGCTCGGCGCGCTATGCGAGAAATGGACGGGCCCTCGACATCGAAACCTTTGCGACAGTCGGTCAGCAACATTGGCTTCACGAATCCGCAACCATATCCGAGCCCGTCTCCGTCAGCCAACGGCAGCCAAATTCTGTATAGCGACAGCCACGAAGCACTGACTCCCAAGCCTCTAGAGTGGAACAAGAAGCCGGAGACTCAGTACAAATGGCCGACGCCTCCATACGAGAGCAGCGAATGGGGAGCTTCAGCTTCGGCGAGTATTTGGGCCGCGGGAAGCCGATTCTAATCAGTTGCACGATCTCGGCCAGGTGGGATTTCTTTAGACGTACCGGACTGCGGACGTCCAAAAACAGCAATAACCTTTCCTTTGAAAAAAAGAAGATGAGAAAAACAGCAAAGCAAAAAGTGGTGTGGGTGGTTTACCTCGCATTTTCACGGCGTTGAGTGGTATCTGGCGAAGCATTTTCAACATTCGAGTTATATCCACCATTTAATTGTCCTTTTCCTCCTTTCTTTTTTCTTTCTTTTTCTCACACGTCGCTTGGGTTTGATATGCATCCATCGTGATCCATCAAAATCTGGGTCTACGTTTGCAATCTTTTGTCATTCACGATGAGCCGAGACTCCAAAATAGTCGAGTTCTCGGCCATCCATCATTTATGGGTCATTGCGCGCAACATAGCCGGCTGCAGAACGTCGCCAATGGGAGTCGCTTCTTTTTTTTTTCTCGTTGGGGGCTCTTGATTTTCTTTCATCTTTTGTAGCTTTGGGTGATTTTTTTTGATTTTTTTTGAGCGGTCTGGGCACCAAATACCCCTTATAGACTTGAGAGGGCGGTTCGACGTTTGGTCTCTCGCGCAGCTAGCGTGCAGACAGCAAATGTTCTCGAATCAAGCACCATTCTTTTCTTTGTCAGTGTTTTTTCTTTCTTCTTCTTTTTTCGTTTCTACACTTGTATTCTTTTATACTACCTTATCGCTGCTGCTTGTCTGTCCTTTGTCTGGCAGTAGCACTTTCTGCGGAGTATTGGATTGGGTGGTGTTGAGTACGGGAAAGTAGAGGGTGCTTTTTTCGTGGCTGATGCGAAGAAGAGGGAGGAGGTGTAGCTGACGTGCTGCGGGTTTGCAAATGCATACAATAACCACGAGTGCAACAGGCGCCTTCTCGTTAATTTCTTACACCCAACTTTCTATCTCTCCTTTGTCTTCTTACACTCTTTTTATACACCAAGTAACGTCTTGGGCTTGGGAAATCATTCTGCAGCAGGTATGCATGCGCATTTTCGGGCAGGGGGGGGATGGATATAGACACTCCAGTTACATAGACGGTTATGTATGTATGTACTTAGGCTACTTCGCTGGACCGCGTGCTGGGGGGTGAGGGAGAGCACGATAATACCACTTAATTGGCTACTTTTGGGCAGTAGCCGTTTTAACTTATGATATTCTTTTCTTCATGCAAAGCTGTGTTATGTAGGTACCTAGGTACGCTGATGTGTTGATGGCCTTGCCCGGACTGCTGTACTGCGGCAACTGCCTGATCATCGCCAGTCCAACTACAGGTGACGCAAGTTGATGCAAGTAATGAAGAGCTGCAAATTGCAATGTCATGCATGCATTCTCTGGACTTGCACAAGATGGACTCCATGAGAACTCAGAAGACGCCCGCCGCCACCGGCTGCGCCTGTTGGCTCGAGAGCCGAGCTGAAAGAATGTCGGGAGTCGGGCACTCGGGACATTGGGAGGCGATTGGTCAAAGTGGATGGTGGGCGTCTCAGGCAGTAAGCCGTGGCGGCGGTGATGAGGAGGACGGACGGACGGACAGACAGACCACGTTGATCAACAAAGGTGTGTCTTCTCCTACAATTTGAATGCAATTCAGGCGCTGCGCACTGATTCATTTCTCGCATGCAGATGCGGAATCTGGGACGACTGTACTACTACTGTGTTTTGCGTCTTGGGGAGAGCCGTTGTGTAAGACAGTAAAATAAGCGGAAGCAAGCAGCTGAACAACGCCCGGATGGGTTTGTGCGTTGAGGCTTTGCTTTCAGCTGATGTAGAGGTGCTGGAAGGGCAGCTGACCGTAGTATGCGACTTCTGGGCAAGATTGCGCATTTCAGCCCGTGTGATGCCTGACGTTGGATATCAGATACCAACCAACCATTGACCAAGCCTGACACTCGGATACGAAGACATCACATACAACGTACAAGGCACCGGACACTGAGCAAAGGCACCATATATACATATTGGTACCCGGATACATACTCGACGTCGGACGCTGATAGCCTGATCTGTCATTCGTGAACTGCGTACCCATCCCATCAACTGTAACCAGTTACCACTGACCAGACACATCACATCACACACCCTTCTCCCTTGGTTGCACAGGATGCCCGCCATGCGCACGATTCCGATTCGAAATCACCCAGGCATCGGCTTTGCGCCTTTGGGATCAACAACCGAGGCCATCCACGGCCCAGTCCGGGACCAGACCGGCACAGTCCAACCCGCAGATCGCCTCATCGTGGGCGTAGATTTTGGGACTACCTTTTCCGGCGTAGCAGCCGTATATACCGCCACATCAGACGACATTGAAATCATCAAGACTTGGCCCGGCGGCAATGGCATCACCTCAGACAAGGTCCCTACGGAACTGACCTACGACGTTCCCGCCCGTCCTGCCCGTCCTGCCCGTCCTGCCCACGCCGCCCCTTTCTCCTCCTCCTCCTCCTCCTCCTCCTCCCCCTCCTCGTCACCACCATCACCAACCCCAAAATGGGGCTTCCAATTCCGCCCCGAAGACCCTCGCCTCCGCTGCATCAAACTCTTCCTAGACCCCATTCAAAAACTCCCCTTCTACGTCAGCCACCTCGACACAGCCGCGCAACTCAAGCGCGCGAACCGGACCGTCGTCGACGCCGTGAGCGACTATCTCACGCAGATCCGCCGCCACACGATGGAGACGCTCTCGCGGAGATATGGCACCGCGTTCATGGCTTCCACGCGGGTTGAGTTTGTGTTGACTTGTCCGGCTGTGTGGAGTGATGCGGCCAAGCACAGGACGTTGCTGGCCGCGGAGAGGGCGGGTATGGGACAGAGGGGGGAGATTAGGATGGTGAGTGAGCCGGAGGCGGCGGCGGTGTATACGCTCAAGGTTATGGGGGGTGGAAGTTTGGTGGTGGGGGATCATTTTGTTGTTTGTGATGCTGGGGGGGGGACTGTTGAGTTGGTATTTTCCCTTTTCTTCTTTTTTTGGCGGCTTTCATGTGTTGTAACTTGTGGTGGTACTTTTTTTTTTCTTCTTGGTTTTTTCCCCTTTGTTTTTGTGCTTGTCTTTTGTGGTGTTTGTCTTTCTTCTGTGCTTGTTCATTTTTCCCCAGATACGTGGCCTCCTTATGTTATTTTATTTACTTCCCTTTCCAGCCCCCCCAGGCCAGGGCCTTCTTGATTCGGGGGGGGGGGGGGGGGCACAGTTTCGGACCCTTTGTAAACACTGTTCAGACAAGAAAGAAAACTTGAGAGAAAAGCGCTCACTCACTCACATCATGGATACAGCTTGATAGCGTACAAAATCAAATCGCTGCATCCCCTGCGGGTGGAAGAATCCGCCGTCGGGACAGGCGGCTTATGCGGCAGCGCGTTCCTCAACTACCGCTTCGAAGAGCATGTCCGGAACCGGCTCGGCCACGCGCGCTTCGACGAGATGAAGACTCTCAAAGCCAAGACGTGGCAGATGGGCCTCAAGTACTTTGAGGAGTTTGTAAAGCGCAACTTTGATGAGGAGGAACATCAGGAGGTTCATGTCCCGTGAGTGCTTATGTACTTGGCTGTGAGGAGAGACGAGGACCTTGGTTTCGGATTTCCTCCATGAAGAAGCTAAACCCAAGGAACAAAGATAAAGTTGGAACTTGTGTTTGAAAACAGCAAGAAATAGAAAACATGAACGGAAGAAGGAAAAAAAAAAAAAAGAAAAAGAAAAGATTC
>QEQW01000761.1:0-11755 GCA_004016085.1 Claviceps quebecensis
TTTTTTTTAAAAAAAAAAAAAAAAAAAGAAGAAGAGAAAAGAAAAGAAAGAAGCCCAAATTATGTTAAAAAAAAAAATCCCACGCCGTGTTATGTAAAAATGCCGAGCTGTGATACATGAATTCTTGAAACAAGGACTCGTAAAATTGGTACAAAAGGTATATGCGGAAGTAATGGTGATACACGAGAAAAAAGAAGATGGACAAAGTCATGAATATTGCGTGCGTGCGTGCGTGCGTTCAAGTGCCGGCACGACAGGGGGAAAAAGGAAGCAAAAAAAGTAGAAGAAGAGCAAGAGGAAGAAGAAGAAGAAGAAAGAAAGAAAGAAAGAAAGAAAGAAAGGGAGGCGCGGATATCTTTGCAAAACGGACAGAAAGAAGAATAGGCGTCGTCCCAGAAACACAGTATCCCCGTGATGAGAAGAAGAGATACCCAGGATATAAAAGAAGCGCCACTCTTCCAGGGACAGATCATCATAATCGAATGGTTTGCCTTGCGGTGTTGAAACTTCAAACAAGCGTCTTCTTGTGCTGCGCGTGACGAAAAGGGACACCCTTGCCTCTTTGCGCAGATTCCTCGCCAGGCTGCTGCTCTGCTCTTCATTAATGCCCATTAATCCAGATAACCTCAATACTGGATGTTCTTGAGGCCTACGGAAAACCAGGTGGCTTGTTCTGAAGAAGTCCTGCCCCTTCCCCCCCCCCAATTCTCGAAGACCCACGACGATGCAAGATGAAAAGATAAGCGATACTACTCCAGTAGTATCTGACTGGGACCCAAGGTGCGGGTTTCTTCGTGACAATTGCGGTGAATTTTCGAGGACGGCGCGAGTCGTCCCGATGAGAAATGACTTTAAACGCCGTAAGATCCAATGCGAAGGAATGTAGAAACATAACATAGGTTTACTTCTCAAAGGAAGTGTTGCATTTCGTAGTCGTTGTCGCTTGGGGCTGAAGTTCAACGTCATAGGGTGTGATATCTAGAGCCCGTGTCTCTGCGGTCCGAGTATGTATGTGGTCTAACGTGAGGCATATACAAATTCTTGAAATTAAAACAAGGAGTATAGGAAAGAAAAAAAAAGTTGCCATCGACACGGTTCAGTTGGATGACCCGTTGACAGCTTTGCCGTTAAGCTCGAGAGCAGGAATAGGTTTCTTCTCGACAAGAGCCTCGGACTCAGCCTCGCCGGCATCGTCTTCATCGTCGGAGCGATCGTCTTCGGCTGTGCTATCGCGGATGAAGCGATACGCGATGCGCACAATGTAAAACAGCCAAAAGAGGTTCAGAGCCTGCAGTGAGGAAAGAAGTGCAGTGCTAATGTACTGCGAGAGATAACACTTGTACTGCTCGGCGGCCCAGTCTAGCTCAAAGGGGCCGACGGTGCGGAATTCGGTGAAGAGCGACCATATGATCCTCAGGTTGATATAGTGGCGCATGTAGATCCATACGCAGACAAAGAGGAAGAAATAGGGGCCGACAAAGGGGTGGTCGAGGTAGTTGAGCACTTTGGAGGTAGCCAGGAAGAAATCACTGATGTCGTGTGTGGTGTAGACGGCGAGGCCAATGTAGGTGAAGTGGAAGCGGTAGCTGAGGCCAATGAGGGCCAGGCTGACAATGTGATGGCCGACGAGCTCCTTGAAGTCCTTGCGGGCCTTCTCGAGGCCCAGGACGAGCACAATGGCCTGCTGTGCCCAGTAGGCCGCCTGGAAGAGGTAGTAAAACTTGACGCCAGCCTCGTGAGTGCGGTGCGGGAAGTCCTCGTACATGCCGCGCGTGTTGAAGTACCAGACGGGTGTCTTAGACATGACGTACATGCCTGCAGGGCCCAGGAAAAAGAAATAGATGGCTGTGTAGGCCTGCTCCATGAAGCGAGCCTGCTTGTTGCGCTTGAGGCCAGCGCGCTTGGCCCAGGGCCTCAGGATCTCCTGCATGATGAACTCGCGGGTAAAGGAGAGCACAACGGTATAAAAGGCCACAAAGGCCACGTCCCAGGGTCCCTTGCCATACTGAACCGGCAAATCGAGCGTCTCGCGCGGGAGGCGGTAGGAGAGGAAGATGAAGTTATGGAGAGGGTTCGCCTCGGTCGGGTTGAGAGCGTACCCGGTCAAGAAGACGGCGAGCACGGCGAGCGGAAGCACCCAAGTATGTTTGACACACGTTTGACGCACACGTGAAGCGAGCCCCCGTGCGCGGCGGCGCTTCGACAGTCTCTTGGACGATGAGGACGAAGTCGGGTGAGCGTCGGCCGCGCCAACCACGGAAGCGGACGAGGCAGAGCCGTTGGGACCATGGCTGCCGCGCGCAGAATCTTGCTGGTGATGCTCCAGCGACATTTTGCTCGAGGCCCATGCCGGAGCTCCCGTATCGCCCGCGCGAATGTCGCCTCCCAAGCCGCTGGATTTCCGGCGTCGTCGCGCCCCTTCCGTCTCGAGACTGTGCAGTTGCTCGGCGGGGCTGCTGAGCAGTGGAAAGGGTTCCGACATGATGCTTCGTGTAGGTGCTTTGACTTGGACAAGAGGAACGACCGCGGCGGGGCACCTGGTGTGCCTGTCTGTAGAGGTGGTCGAAGTCGAGATGGGATGGAATGGATGATGATTGTTGGGTTGACAAGGAGAGGGGGAGGGCACAAAGCTGGCTGGGAGGATTTTTTTTTCTTTAAAGTGTTCCTTCCTTTAACGTGAGACGTGTCTCCGTAACGTGGATGTGGAGTCTTATGGACGTGTGCCCTGAGGTACCTAGGTACGGAGTAGACTGTACTCCGTACGTGGGGCCGGACTCCAGAGATGGGGAAGCCGGACGCCGCGTCGAGCCCCTTTTCCCAGTGGGAGCAGTGCCACTGTGCCACTATACTCCGTATGTATGTAGGTACCTACCTAAAAATTAGCCTCGTTAGTGTTGCGTTCTTTCTCCTTTCAATGTTCAATGCTTATCCTGGCAAATCTGATCTGGCTGGATACCTACTACCTAGATAGGCCGAGCGAGAAACTGAGACAATGAGGAAGAGACAGCGCCAGAAAATTCCCGTGCGGGTCCCACCTCCCTTTGAGCGATGTACATACCAGGTACATTCATACCCGGGTAGGCACCTCTCCTTATCATGTACATAGGTACATAGGTTTGTACAACACATAACAGATTCTTTTACTTCGTACAGGTAAGTAGGTACGTGCCGGTACACATGTTTTCCTTTCTGTCATCCTCAACAATAGCATGCATCAAACTGAATACCTTCATGTTTCGTTCTATATCAAGAAACACATTTTTACAGCCTATCATGAAAATCATACTTGGCTATTCGCCACATCAAGGCGGAACGTGCTAAAAGCCCAAACCTCGTCTCGTCGACTCCATACGTGCCAATGCTGTACATATTACCAGGGAATATGTACCATTATTACATACATACATAGCTACAACTCAATCGTTCCGAGATCCTAATCGCCAAATCGGCTGTGGAGCGGACATCCATAGCGGGAAAATTGAACGAAATCCTTCTGAGTCCTGACTCGCATCAGAAATCAGAGATAATTGTTCACCATTATGACTTGATTTGCACTTTGCCGAAAGAAGCTATGTATTGTGTTGCTGAGATTTCGCTTTCGAGGCATTTGTCTTGTGTCATCTGTCGCTTCAATGTACATATTCGTGCGTGCGTCAGTATTGTCGTCATCTACATACTCCGTAGTTTAATGTGGGACATGTCTGAGAATAAGACAGCATGTGCTTGACTACCTATACTTGACCAGAACCTAGACACACATATGTATGATATGCATATGTATGCGTGTATCGTAATCATACAGAATACATATGTGAAAATGGCCAAGAACCAAAAAAGAAAAGGGGAAAAGAAGAGTAAATTCTAGAATTCCAAGATCTACTGTACAAAAGCCCAAGGTCTCAGTGTCCAGAACGTTCGAGCGAGTCTCGGTTACCACTTATAAATTGCTCGTCGAGAAGTAAGTGCCCTGGCAATTAGTCCAGGAGAAGCATGGACCTCAAAGGTCCTGAAAGATCAGCTTTCTGTCCACTCTGCTACTCGTCTGAATACGGTCTAATAGCAACCTGGCTCCTTCGGTTTCATTTGCATTGAAATCCATCCAGAAGTACCGCAGCAGAAACAGCAGATGATACCAGGAACCACTACTTACAACCAACGAGCGCCGTCCAGCAAGGCTTACAATACAGCGCAGGAGAAGCAGAAGCAGCAGCGCCCAGTGCCTCAGATTCTAGTACCAACCCAACGGGACGCCCGCACAGGCTGTACGTACTACTTCCGCGACAAGTCGAACGTGATGAGTCTCAATCACACCTTAGCTCAGGTGCTATAGTCGCTACAAAATATCGTGGACTCGGACCGTGGACGACCCACCGTGAAAGCAGTCCAAGAGTTTACATAGCGCGACCTCCAAGCTCAAGAAGCCTTAACATGCCTGATAGGGATGGGACTCGGAAAGAGACAAGAAGGACACCGAACGCTCGAATTGCGAAGAAGAATTTCGACTAGACCAGCCTCGTCAGTATAGTCGACAAGACCAGTATCTAGCTGCTACTCAGCCAAGAAAACCTCGCACTCTATCGTATGGTGGACCGAATAATTTGCTATTGAGGCAGTTGGCGAAATCCTTGAGGCGTATTTCCATACTGGCCATCAGAGTCTCACACATGAGTCATGGCTCATGACTACTTCGATCATGGACTTCGGTTAGACAGTATATCTCGACACCGCAACAGCCTTCTATAGCATATCTGCGACGACAAGATCAAGAGCCAAAAGTACGCCGGCAGCTGCCAAAGCGCAATTGCATCAGCGAGACCAGGAATGGGGGACTGAAACTCGGAGATTCATGCCGCTTTCGCCGAGAGTTTCATACTACTGTCGGTAGACCGGAATACGCATGTAATAAACTCCTGCATGTATTGAAACCGCTGTGCATCTTCGTTTAAGCAGATGAGAGAATAATGTGTGTCGGTTCTCTGTAGTGTGGATTCAGTCAATGTGGTTCACATCTGATCTGAATCTTTTCTCGGAAAAGTTGTAGGTATGTAAATGAATGTGTACTGTTCGGCTGTTCGACTTGGACTTGTTGTAGGCTAGCATTGAGAGTGACAGAAGTACCTCACTGGACGGACTGGTCTTTCATCTCGCGAGCTTGTTATAAATCCAGACAGCGATGTGAGCTTGCAATGAACGTCGCCTTTCTGAATTCCAAGGCAGGCTGCGGCGCGTGGGTATGCAATGGATATACCGTATGTAACGGTTTTCTGAAACGGATGAGTCATGAGACGCCGAATACAAGGTTCACAGCGCGATGACCAGGGCTGGAGTTCTCATGAAGACTGCTTTCTAATGCCAATCCGTGCGGTGATGATTGTGACGTGGGAAAGCACCCTGACGTGAAATGGCTAAACTTGGAATGGACATCACAGCAAGCGTTGAAAGAAGTCGCGTTCACTTGCTGCTTGGTGATTGGCCAGAACGCGACAACAAGGTGGGGTAGAATGGACTTGCTCCTGCATCCAAGTGCTCACGAGTCACACCACGCGACGATACCAACGACAAGTCACACACACGGAACACCTGCCGAGATTCTTTTTCCTCCGCGACTGTCAGACCGTCTATATCTCCCGACTTCCAAAAACATCGCTCGCCAGCGACCCGAACATTGTCGAGGCTTTGTCACGCACGCTTTGAATCGCTCCTTATATGCTGCGCCGTCGCCCTCCCGCATCTGTCCATGACGGCTGGCATCATCAGCCTTTCCGCTCGTTGGTCGCCGAACTCATGCAGTCTTTTGAGTCTTTTGAGTAGAGCCAGGACATTTCCCTTGGCTATTTCTCACGCCGTCGCGTCGAGGAACATGACTGGGACCATGTTCCACAAGGCTAATGAGGCGTACAAAAGCGCTGCGTCATCGCAACAACATCCGCCGGCGAAGCAGTTCCTGCCTTCTAGCAGTCCAAGCTCTCACACCTCTGATATTCGCGATCTCATCAGGGAACGAAGATTGAACAGCTCGATGGCTAATCCTGCTTCTGACACTGCTACTGTAGTATCAGCGAAGAACACACAAGGCCGCACAAAATCGCTAGACGATGAAACGCCCTCCGCCGCCAATCGAGGGCACCCATCCAAGATTTCAACCTTATACTCAGCCAACTCCGATTCTTTCAAATCTGAACCAAGCTCAATAGACTTGACCGGGATCGATGAAACTCATAGTAATGAAACTCATAGTAAAACATTCGAACCTGTCTACTTTGCCGAAGAAGATTTTAGCGACGATTCGGATCTCGACCTGGACTTCAAGGCCCCGTTACCCGTTCCTGTGCCGCTGGCCAAAGAGAAAAACCCTCCCTCCTCCATGTCAATACAATCTCAGGCCGAGACGCTGATTCCGTGGTCGTCCTCGCCGGTATCACATAAGCAGCCTCCGCGGAACCAGCCCACGGTCGGCGCTGCATACGCTATGTCTCGCGCATCGAAGCGGGCAGCGTCTGTTGAAATCATAGATGATCCAACCCCGAAAAAAGTCAAGAGAGTCCTCCCGGCTGGTTTTAAAAAAGAAGAGTCACTTGAGGCAGAAGGTTCAATGCGGAAAGGCTTCGCACAGGATGGATCAAGTACAACGACACAGAAAAGAAAAGCACCTTGGGATGCGTCTGCTAGTGCCATCCAAGAACAAAGAAAGGCCCTCAAGACTCAACATAATTCTCGCACAATGGACAGCACAAACAATGACCCAAGTATGGGTTCAGTCACTGAAAAGCCGTTCGATATTGGGGAACAAATCGCCAAGGCAGCTCCAATTACCCTCAGTAGTGAGCAGGAGCATGTACTTGACATGGTTGTCAACCAAGGCCAAAGTGTCTTTTTCACTGGACCTGCTGGTACCGGAAAGTCAGTGTTGATGCGAGCCATTATTCAAGAGCTGAAGCGAAAACACCGTGGCGAACCAGACCGAGTTGCCGTCACCGCTTCCACAGGACTCGCCGCTTGTAACATTGGCGGTGTGACTCTTCATAGCTTTTCTGGTAATCATCAACCCCTCTGCTCCTCCCCCCTTTCCCACAAAGAAGGAAAAAACAAGAAAAGAATCAATTTACCTTCCTTGCTCAAATCATCAAGATAACCAGAAGAAAAGCATACACTAATCTTCATCAAGGAATTGGACTTGGGAAGGATCCCGCTTCCGTGCTGGTGAAGAAAGTCCGTATGAATGCTCAAGCAAAGACGCGATGGCTCCGAACAAAGTGCTTAATTATTGATGAGATCTCGATGGTGGACGGTGACTTATTCGACAAACTTTCCATGATTGGACGAACTATCCGCAATAATGGTCGGCCATGGGGGGGCATACAACTCATCATTACGGGCGACTTTTTTCAGCTTCCTCCCGTACCAGATAGAGATAAGCGGGAAGCCAAATTTGCCTTTGACGCCGCAACATGGTGCACATCTATTGATCACACTATTGGCCTGACGCAAGTTTTTCGTCAGCGAGATCCAAACTTTGCCAAGATGCTCAACGAAATGCGCATTGGCCAGTTGAGTACGGCTACCGTGAATGCATTCAGAGCTCTAGCACGGCCTCTGAATTTCCACGATGGAGTCGACACAGCCGAATTATACCCCACTCGCGTGCAAGTCGAAGCATCGAATGAGAAGAGACTTCGAGACCTTCCAGGAAAGGCTTATCGGTATGATGCCATGGACACGGGAGTTCCAACGATTCGCGACAAGCTTCTAGCGAACATGATGGCACCAAAATCGCTGGAATTGAAGGTCGGTGCTCAGGTTATGCTCATCAAGAATCTGGACGAGTCGCTCGTGAATGGATCTCTGGGGAAAGTTATTGCCTTTTCTGACGAGGACACATTCGACATGGGCAGGCCTGACATGTTCAACGACTCGATGGATGATTCCATGGCGAAAGCCAAACGAAAGTTGGCAGCATTCAGCCGAAACGCTCAAAACGAATCAACTTCTCGCAAGTATCCTGTAGTTCAGTTCATCTCCTCAGGAGGTGTGCCGCGGGTTCTTCTTTGCCAACCCGAAGAGTGGAAAGTGGAATTGCCTGATGGTGAAGTTCAGGCAAAGCGTACCCAACTACCCCTGATCTTGGCTTGGGCGCTGTCCATACACAAGGCCCAGGGCCAAACATTGGAACGCGTCACAGTCAACTTGGGCAGAGTTTTCGAGAAGGGCCAGGCATACGTTGCTCTCAGCCGAGCTACGACACAACAAGGTCTTCGTGTGCTAGGATTTGACAAGTCCAAAGTCATGGCCCACCCAAAAGTAGTGGACTTCTATGGGAGATTATACTCGGTTGAAGTTGCCAAGGCAAAACCGGCAACTGGTTTTTTTTCGGCAAAAAGTCATCAAAAAGGGACGACGTCGGCCCAGTAGCCAGAGGCGATGTGCACTAGCAGTACGGACGACAACAACGAACTTACGGCAGCCTGTGGCTATGGACACGATGCATTACAGGATAGAGACTGGCCGGGCCAACGAGTAGGGTTGGGTGTATCATCAAAGGGATGCTCGGCCGTGATATTACGCAGGGGAGTAATTTTTTTATTTTGGAATGGCGCTTTGGAAGAATCTGATGTTCCAGCTTGTATACGTACATGACGGTGAATTATAGAATGGGACTCAGTTGATCTGAGATCTACTTCAGCTAGGGAGCAATTTGCTCAGCCGGCAATGTGAATGACGTGAATGAGTTCATGGACTTCCAGGAATCACGTTGGCTGAAATAGACCACACCAACCCAAAGCAGAGCTTCAAAGTTCAGCCTTCATTTCAGCCTTCAGCCTTGGCCCTTGGGATGCCGGCGGCTGTGTAGGTACCTAGGTACCGTGTGCTTCAGCCTCCATCTAGTTATCGATAAGAACTATACCGGCACCGCACTTGTGGTCCAACGACAACCACAACGACGTGCTCCTCCAATTCTCGATTCCAGGGTGCTTCCTGTGTGCACACTATCTGGCAGTGCCGAACGAACTATCGCATTTCATCAAAGTTTCCACGACCTCTCTATTGCCCTTCCAGTTTCCGGTGTCTGGTGCGGATTTGTTCATCGCCCAGTGAAGCAAGCAAGCCGTCCCGTGTCGGGCCGTGTGTTGTGAACGAGCAGCTCAACGACGATCGCGCCACTACAAACACCACAAGCTTTGTCATCGGGGTGCAGCGACTCAGGCTCAAGATCGAAACGTCCCGGGAGCTACTGTCACGAAAACACTCAGGCGATCTGAAGTAGTTGCGAAAGCAGGCGGGCTGCACGCTCGAATGATATTCTTTTTCCTGCTGAGAATTCTCTGCCTGTAAAGACAAGGCCTGGGCAGCCATGGCCAGCCAATTCATTGGATTGCACATGAGGGTTGTGCTGCGTGAGCCTTCCGGATATCATCTTACGGGTATCGTGGGAGATGTTGAAGCAGGGAGTAGTCTCACTTTGAACAATGGTATGCCGTTTTCCCTTTCACAGCTCATTTCGGGCTGGTGGTACAGGTCCAACGAGGCCGACTAGGTATGACCGATGTTACTGACACTATGCACTATAGTTTACATTGCTGCGACACGGGAAAGGGTCACGCAGATGAAGATTGATGCTGCCAACATTACCGACCTCTTCGAGATACCCTTAGAGCCAACGACGCCAACGAAATATGCTTCCCCTATCCCGGACGTTGCCCCCAAATATTCTCAACCCCTGGTACAAGAGGTGCACCCGCAAATGCACGCGCAGTCGCTTGTTGACCCGGCTATTCTGAGTGTAGGTAGGCAGCCGAGCTCTAATACGCCTTCTACTATCGCCGCTCGGTCTCATGAGCCGTCCGTACGTGCGGAGAACCACCCGCTTACATTTGGTGGTGGCGGGCCAGATCAACAAATTATAGACATGGTTCGGAGCATGAATATAAGCCTAGAGAGCCAGTCTGGTGACAAGATTTCTACAGCAACAGAAAACCCATCGCAGAGGAAGAAGAAGGTCCGTGCCAGAGCTCACAAAACGTCCAAAGTGAATAGCGCCGCGCCACCACAGGCGTCTGCAGGCAGCGAATCGAATATGAGCGGCCATGGCAAAGGTTGGCGGCAGACACCCATCTTACAGAGCACATCATCTTTCCAGCCTTTCAATTCCCTCAAGGATCGTGGAAATGGTAGTAAACGGGCTGCGGACAATGGTTGGGCATCAGAAGATGTCACGGAGGAAATGGGCGAATTCGATTTCGAGAACAATCTTGCCAAGTTCGACAAGCGAACTATCTTCGATCAAATGCGAAGGGAGGACGAGGTTGATGAGTCAGAACGCCTGGTATCGCACAATCGTCGACCAAAGCCTGGCACTAGTGGTGGTAAGAATTTCCATTACACGGAAATGGTTCTGGAGACTCCAGCTCCTCTGGGCGGACAGAGCGCCGATTTCTGGAATAGTGAAGCAGACGTCATGGTGAATGAGCCCGAGAAGCTGGGTGGCCGAGAATCACGCGACATGACCGGTAGCCAAGGGTTCAAACCTCGGGCTGAAAGCAAGTCTGGCATATCTCGACGCTCGCAATCTCGAAAGGCGAGCATCGCTGCGACCAGTCAACCGATTACCCGTGTGA
Source organism: Claviceps quebecensis (assembly GCA_004016085.1). Classification (NCBI taxonomy): domain Eukaryota; kingdom Fungi; phylum Ascomycota; class Sordariomycetes; order Hypocreales; family Clavicipitaceae; genus Claviceps; species Claviceps quebecensis. The sequence goes on from QEQW01000761.1 coordinate 10,614, forward strand.
ACTCTTGTGTGCGTATTTTGGAGCCAAGCACGAGACCGTCCAGCTCGAAGCTGGGAGTTCGTGATGCTAATGAACACCATGTTCTACAGCAACGGGCTGACCGACCAGGTCTATACCTCATTCCATCCAACCGTCGCCTCGAAGCCATATCCACACTGCAAATGCTGAACCTCGAGAATATTGCCGCCAACGAGCTTGGGTTTTCAGAAGCGCTCATGGCGGAAAACGCCGGCCGCGGCATAGCTGAAGTTGCAGTCACGGCACTATCGTCGGATCCAGCCATCAAGGTACGCTTTGAGCTGGCACATGCCGGCTCTTCAGGCGATGGTGCCTCCTCATCCTCACCAGGCGCTTCCACTATCGTGATTCTTGCCGGAAACAACAAGTCCGGTATTCGAGCCTTAGCGGCAGCGCGCCATCTGCGAAACAAGAACTTTGAAGTGCTTGTCTGTCTCGTTGGCCTGGAGCGAGAAAAGGACTTGTTGGAGGATCTGAGGAGGCAGATTCAGCTATATCGCGCGTTTGGCGGCAAGGTGCACAGCAAGAACGATTTCTTCCAGCACTTCCGAGCATCGTCCGCCTCGGGCACACCAGTATCTGTGTCTCTCATCATCGATGCACTGCTCGGCTTGACGATTTCGTTTGAGGAACTCCGCATCGGCGACCAAGCTACCGTGTACGAACTAATGGAGTGGGCCAACCGCAACGAGGCGTTCGTCTTGTCGGTAGACGTCCCTACGGGAATTGACCCCACCTCTGGCAAGATTGCCGTTATTGACGGAGCACACTTGTACGTCAAGCCCAGGTATGTCGTTGCCATAGGCGCACCTAAAAAGGGTCTACTCGAGGTCGTTGCACCGCGCCCGGATGGTGAGCCCAGGCTTGCTTCAAGCGGCACCGCGGCCGATGATGAGTGGCGGCTCTTTGTAGCAGACATGGGTCTCGGGAGTGCGGTGTGGAGGAAAGCAGGGGCAAAGATCCGCAAGGGCATCGACTTTGATGGCAAATGGGTGCTGGAGATGCGGTACCGTGGCGTGGATGCCGTCCATGCGGGGAATTGAAAAAGGATCGAGAAGGATTACATTTATAACGAGATGACGAGTGATGAGGATCGGACAGGCAAGGGGGGGGGGGGGAGGGAG
>QEQW01000762.1:0-11745 GCA_004016085.1 Claviceps quebecensis
ATGTCCCCACCCCCCCCCCCTTTGGCACGATACGTTAGGTACCTAGTATGTATGTACTCCGTACCTAGGTAAGCTTTGGCGGCTAGTTTGCCTGCCCTTCTTCAATTCTAGGTAGGTATTGTCATTCGCATCGTATCTCTGTATTACTCTGTATCATTTCACGTATGTAGACGACGGTTATCATTTCTCCTGCCCCCTTCGCGAAATGGCCGTTTCATTCGGCGGAGCAAAGAGGGAGGGGGACGGAATGCAGTTGACGGGGTTATGATGACTTGCCAAAATGCCCCAAGTTCCAACGCGACTCACGCAATTGCATGCAAAAACTCATTCCCAAGCCGAGCGGCGTGCACGCAGCACAATACATAGGTATGTACATACGACCAATGGCGGCTGGGATCGGGTGCGGTATTCCGTATGTACACAGCACATACCCCGTACAAACAGGGCGCATTTTAAGCCGCTTCGGCCCCTGCGTGCGTCGGGTCGTTCTAGAAGGGCGGGAAGAAAAGAATTGTGTGTGGGTGGATGTCACTGCAATGTTATGCACACACCCTGTACCCCTCCCCTGTCTATCCCTGTCCTCTGCCCTGTCCTCCCGCCCCTCCCTCCGGCCTGAAATGCAACACCAGAGCGTGGAGAACAGCAATCTTTGCTCTCACGCGCGACATGTCATTCAATCGTGTGATTCGTCTTGATTGCTTGGATTGACTCGTATTGGTGCCTCGAATAGGAGGTCCTTAAAACAAGAGCATAGGCATATTTCTCTATGTACAAGGGTGAACATGCTCTTTGCTCCATGTCTCCCAAGCTTTTGCACCAAATAATGTGAAAAACACAATGTACAGAGGTCGTTGTGAGTTGTTTTAACCACATCGCGACAAGAGAGAGAAGAGAAGACAGAGGAAGAGAGAGAGGACTGTATGTGCATCTCGCGCCGTGCAGAAAAGAAGACTCTTCTTTCGGCAAGGAAGCTCTGGGAGCTTCCCAGGCGCCTTCAATTCCACCATCCTCACCATCTTCTGAAAACTGCAAGTTCAATCCCATCCCAATCCCAAAGTGCATTCTGGCCATTTGTGCAATCTCAAATTCCTTGACCATTTCCAACGTGCTGTTCTCCCCCGATCAAGGCTGGCCAGTTGTTTCCCGGAATTCCCGGTTTAAAAAGAAAAATGAATAATAAAACAACGGATGAGCGTAGCTTCCCATTCCCATGGAGCTCGCTCCCTAATCGTCCCTTTCCCACTTTGTCCATATGCAAGGAGGGCACTTTCGACTGCCCAAGTATAGCATGCAAAGAAGTAAGATGCAAAAGTTCGGAAGATAGATTGTTGAAGAAATCTCAAGAAAAAAATAGGGTATGATCCGAGGGCCAATTTTTTTTGGATGCCTGCAAGACGTGTTGGGTAATGTTTTTCGTCTTTGATTCGTTTGCGATTGATGGTATGCATATGATGGAAAACAAAAAGAAACAGGGTTTTTTTAATAAAACAAACGATCCGCTAAATGCCATGACAAAGATGAGAGAGTGAAAGATGTTTAGAAATGCGTGTTCGTTCTGATCGCAAATATCGAAGGCCGAAGACAAGAGTACATCAAGCACATGGTCCTGGTTATCGCCTTTGTGGAGAGTTGCTGATTCCGTAGCGAGACACAAAATCAACCGTATTATTCGTTAACGCATTCCGTGCAGTTGATGTCGTTGTTGTACAGGGAAACCAACGTACTGACATGCTTGTTGAGCATAGTTAGCATGTGATGATTGCTGATGTTGTGGCGTTGGAGTGACAGGACAGCCAGGAGCTATCGTGTAAGCATCTTCAGCAGCACGGTTTCCATTCCCGAAACATGCACCATCAGGTGTGATTGGTGGTGTCAAGTATCCCTCGAAACCCATCATAGCACCGTGTCCCTTCTGAGGGGTGCTGTATATGTCGGCGTGCTTTGACGTCATCTTGGCCGCCGGTGGTGGGGGATTGGAAGCGTGTGCCGCCATTGCGGCTTGTTCAGCCATAAAGTCGGCGAGCTTCTGTGCTACCCTCGACATATGCGGCGTTGAGTACTTTCGTGCTAGGGGTGCAGGCGGATGGTCCAGGTGTTGAGAAAGAGTGAGTAATGTCAGGTTCTCTTCATGATCCCAATCTCCGTCATTGACCTCGGGTCGACCAAGGATGGCCCGAGATAGCGCTAAGCATGATCGAGCTATTATCGACGGCTTTGTTGACACAAAGTCTCGGTGATATAAAGCATTCTCGCTCAGATAACTGGCCATCTGCTCCACCTCTCGGTTGTCATACTCCTCTGTCACCATGAGCTTTGCAAAAAATTCGACAGTGGGGTGTCCGAGCTTCCACTCCAGCGTGTTTAATACGTGCTGCTCCATCTGGATAAACATGCCTGCATCGTAAAGTCCGCAGCACATATTACTGAGTTCATGAATTTGTGGCACACGGTCCTTCTTGTCGCCATACTTGGCAGCAATAAGCAAGGCGGCACAGCCAACCAGCTGATAGTGTTGCTTGTAAACGACTCGTTTGGAACAATATCGATCCAACAGGTTGACGGTGAGATATAGTGTTTCCGGCAGGAGGGCGAAGGCAGCATGAGCTTCAATAAGGAAGTCGATGAGGTATGGTCTCATGTACCACTGGATCTCACGTTGCATGTCGATGAGGCTCGCATCGGCTAGTGTTTCATCCTGTTTGCATGTTAGCTTTGATAAAGGTGAAGCATGAGTGGAACGACCCAGGAAGAGGGAGGGGATAGCGTGCCTCCATCTCTTTCATGTGCAAGATGATATCTTCTAAGTATTCATCTCCGGCAAGCCGTGATAAATCGCTAGCAATCATGTCTTGTCGGTTCTGTAAGATTATCCTCGCAGCTGTACGAGAGTCAAGGCCTGCTAGATGAGGCTCGTCGGACTCCACGAAGAAAGTGTCGTCGGCATCACGAAAAGCCATGGTGGGTTGAATGTTGGCTGAAGACGATCCTGATTGTATATCTCCAAGTTGTAGGAAACGTGTGACGTTTTCAAGCACACGTTCGGGGGCCCGTCAACTCTCGGGGAAAGCCGTTCAAGTTGCCAAGGAATCGAAGGTCGAAAACCACCACAATGACGAACGAACTCGGTCGTGTCAATGAGTGTGTAACAAGGGTAGGAAATTAGATAATTAGAATTAAAAGCGCGCAGTAAGTATATCAGTAGAAAAGAGTGACTGTGGCTGGGGCCGAATTCGAAATCATGGGCTCGATAGAGTGCAAAGTCGATGCGAAAAGATTGGACGAGGAGCTGTTAAAGAACAAGCTGCCGCTTGGTTGGGGGCTGTATATTTCTCGATCACATTCGTTAGTTCTGAGAGACCCTCCATCGAATTCCATCAAGAAGCGATTCAATGTCGCTCAAGCCTGAGAAGTTTGCCATTCACGTAGCAATCCCTCAGGGACCAGACACTCAATTCCCTTTAGTGTGAGGCTCCCTTGCTGGATGATGCTTTTTGGACTGTCACCTGGAATGTGGAGGGATTGGTACCAGGAGATGGGCGGAGAGCTGTAGACCGGGTGAGGGAGAAAAGGTGGAGAGGTGGCTTACCGTCGCTATGTAGAGTGCTCAGAGAAGAGGGCGGGCGGGTTGAGACAAATGCTGTGACCACTGACGGGGCAGGACTAACGAGTGAACGTCTCCCGCACGAATGGCCCAAATGTTCGGAAATAAAGTCGAAAGCGACAGGAGAAAAAGAGCTAAGATGGTATTAGGATTGTTATCACGGACGCAGCTCAACAAAAGGTTGGGCTTCTTGCAGGTTCCTGCGTAGGTAGATGACTTCTCGGAAGCTTTCGTGGTTGCTGTCGCCGCAGCTCGTTCAGCTCCAGCATTGCTTTGTCGCGCCCAACTCCAGCGAAAAGAAGAAAGGGAATGATCGTACTTTGCTCGGCACCATATTTGTATTGCATGCGATACTTGGCAACTTCCCATGACAGCTTTCATTTCTGTTGATGCTGACGAGGCTTAATTCGAGGGATGAGCTGCACTTGGTGGTGGACATGCCATACCTGCGAGTACAATTCCTCTCGCTAGACAATTAAAAACCCGTCTGACGGCAACGTGGCTCAGTTGACCTCTGAAACGCTCCAAGGCACTTCTCGAAATCAAAGAGAGAAGCCAGAGAAAGCAGGATACGCTTATTCGCTGTCACTTCAAGCAATGAGAGACGCAGCCTAAGCGGACCAAGAGCAAGTGCAATTTTGACAGAGGTCGACGAAAGAAAGTCATGACAACAGATATGAAAGCTGCCACAGCAAGTGCCAAATATCGCATGTAGACCAAATATGGTGTCGAGCAAAGTATGATCAGTCCTATTTCTTCCTTTTGGTGGAATTCCAATGGATGGAGTAATGCTAGAGCTAAACGATCTGGGTCGGCTGCATCCACCACATCCCTCCGAACAAAGAGGACATAATTCGGCCAATGTCGGTGCTGTAAAAGTGACTCTGTCTCGGGAAGGGACGTTCAATACTCACAACGTAGACAAGTGCCGAAGGAAAGGGGCGAGTGGGTTGGGCAGGTTGTGCTTAAATTCCTTGATATGGTGCCGAGGAATTCACAAGGGGGCGTATTAGGGATGATATTGAGGGTGACGACTTTGAACGAAGACTAGGCCGTAGGTCGAGTGAAAGAGTAAAGATACCAGCCAAGGTAATTCACAGATTCACGAATTATACAGAATCGTCCTTCGTCCTTCGGTCTCGTCGTCGTCGATTTCGGTTTCGGAAACCCGGTCGGCTTGGAGGATATCTTTTTCCTGCCCAAGTTATTCACAAGCGTGACCGAGGGGGTGGAGATGCAAGTCCGAAGGGTCGAAAGGTCTTGCGGAAGTCTCCTCTATCCAATTGTCAGAATCAACCGACCTGCTGATCCGAACAGATCAAATTGAAAGCTGAATGGATGAGTAATTGAGGCAAGTGGGCGAAAAATGAGGTAGACGTTGAGGAGGAGGAGGAGGAGCAGGAGCAGGACCTGTAGGTGGGAAGAGGAAGGTGCATGAAAAGAGATATGAGGAGGATAGACGAGAAGAGAACGGACAGGCGGAGAGATAATTTTAATCAGGAGAACGCCAGAGCAGAGAGTGACCCGAACCCGGCAAGCAAGCTCGCCGTGAGACGCGGGTATTGGCAAGGTTTGGCAGCAGGGCCAGCCAGCCAGCCAACTGTTCTAACGTCTGAGTCGACTGGGACCTGAGACTGGGCAGCTGGTAGCCAGGCTGGGTACGAGCGGGGAGGGTACGTATACTCCGTACTCTGCGTCTTCTCTCGCACGATCCATGTGTCGCAGCCCCTGGCAGGAGGAGCTGCAGCCTGCGAGGGCCAGAGACGAGCCAGAGAGTCAGAAACGGGTCAGAGACGGGCCAGAGACGAGCCAGAGACGAGTCCGAGATGGATCACCTCCAGCTCCAGCGGGGTTGTCTGGTGACTTGTGCAGCGCGTCCAACCTGTTGCTCCCAAGTGGGCTGCCGGCTGCGGGCGAGCATGCGTGTGGGGGAAGAGGGCGTTGGCACTGGGCAGAGCGGAGAGGGGCTCCTGTTCTTCCTTTCATCATCACCGCCGCCGCTGTGGCCAACTGGAGTCCATCCGCCCCTCTTGCCCGTCCAATTCGACCGGCATCCGGACGATGACACTCGAGAGGCGCCAAAGCGATGCCCGTTCAAGCTTGGGGTACCTGGGTTCCTCGACTGGGCTGGCGGCCGGGGTGTGGCGTGCACTTACATTCACTAGCCAAGAAGATCGTCCGCAATTCGCGTCACCAATTGATTTGCAAGTGGTGCATGTATGACGAGCTGCATCAGGTCCCGAATGCTGGCTGGCACGAACCCATTATGCTCGGAATAACAAGATGGTATCATGGCCACTGGGTCGTGTCATTGTCGTGTCGTGGTCGTGTCGTAGTCGCGTTGTGTCTTTTCTTTCAGTTGCCATGATTTATACAGTCCCTCCGAAGCTCTAAATTGCCGACGAGAGGTCGGGTTGAGTCAAGGTTGCCGGATTGTTGTTATTTGCAATTCATTTGGTAGCCATCTTTCATCGAATTGTCGAGAAGAAGTCATGCTGAGGGCCATAAACGACAGTTGCAACTGAAACACATTGCATATAAAGCATCTCATTTGAGCCAGACAAGTAGACGACGTTGGCGATCGACGTTGGCGAAGCGGCGCTCAGCGCTAGGTACCTAACATACGGTAGCCATAGGTGTTACCATGTACGGTATGCAATTAAAGCTTAACATCACGGGCGTAACTTGCTGATGTGTCCACATTGCACAACAGTTCACTTGCCGCGTAGAGGTCACGCACGGCCAATGCATCAATGCAAGAGCCAGCTGTGTCCATCTATGCATTTTGAGTCTTGAAAGTTGACACATAACTCAAACAGCCACTACTACCTATTTATGTACCACGAACTTGATGAACTACGGGCCGGAAGCAGGCGTGGGAAGGCCCAGTCCGTCGTGTTTGATATGTATGTACGGAGTACATACTGGACTGACGACTCACGAGGCAAAGCGCCGATGGCCGATTCCCGTGTCCTTCTTTGCGTCGTATCTTTCAGGCTTGCTGTCCACGACCGATCAGGCCCGGCTTGGTTATATGTGGATTATTTCCAAACTCCAGGAGATAGCGAAGAGAGAACCCAGTCCAATCCTGGATTTCGGTGTTCAAGTGCAGATTTCGAAATTTGTCGCTGAGGCTCGCTGCCACTGGTAGGTACCTAAGGTATTACAGCGCAGCTCGTGAAGGTTGACGTCGATCTGTGCAGTCATGAGCAAAGCAACTATGTATTCGTACAGAGAATGGTATGTCCCCATCGAATTACTATGTAAAATTTACATATTCTGCTTCGTTCTCGCACCGTGGTCCACCAAGGCGCTTGTACAATGTATGCAGGGACACCATCTCGGATTGAAGCACCACCCGTGTGGTGGCGATGCCGTTGCACAAGATCGTGGGCGTATCAGTATGTACCGGCATGCAAAGACAAATTAGAAATAGGACGCAGGAGACAGAGAAAAAAGATGAAGCAAGGCAGGAAGTCATGCAACGCGGTTCCTTTTCCTTCTTCCGTTGTTGAGGGTAACTGAGGGTAATACATGGAGATAGTAGCAGATGTAGGGAGGTCAACCGTCAGACATGTAATCATACGAAGTATCTATGTGTACCTATGTAACTTGTACATAATTAAATCATTTGTCCCGAGGCGAGGCAGGAACCATCCACAGATTCCGCCCAGGCATCAGCAGGTATGGATCCTTGGCTTTGCTCAGCTTGCCGCAGCCTGCAGCCTGCAGGGCGTCCCGTCTCGGCCCCAGGGCGGTCAGCACACCATCAATCTCTCCCCGCCATCCTCTTGGCCAAAGCGAAGTGTTTCGGAGTAATCGCTGCTGGCCTCTGCTCTTTGAGTCCTGATGTCGATGCTCTACGTTTACCTTAATTATGCTGCGGCCAAGGCACCTGTTCGAGGTAACAATACTAGTAAGCAGTACGCTCACAACGGCGGGCGGATGGGAAGCCGTTGAACGCCATGATCATTGATACCTACACACTGGGCACGTGGAGAAAGTCGATTTCAGCGAGCCTTCCAGGGACCACCAGTGGCTTACAAGGCAGGGGCTGTAGCCTGTTGGTCAGCCAAACACCCTGGTCCCTAGGTACCTATGTACGGAGTATGTACATAGGTAGTAGTACCGTGTACGGAGTACCTACATACCTCCTACATACATACCTATTCGTAGTCAAGCGCGAAGATGTTTGATAGCGTTTTCAAGACTGCGGCATGCCTTCGCTTTCCAAGTATGTATGTTGTTTGTATGTGTGTATGTATGAGAAACTTGGATGATATGTACTCCGTATAATGTGCTACTGAACAACCTAGATTACGCTCTGTTTTTTGGCTTTGAATAGACCTGGCTCTGGCGCGTTGGTCGCATCTTCCCAGAGGCAGCACGAGATACATAGGTACATAGAATAAGGATTCCATCCTCGCAGCCGTTGTCTTGGATGATCACCTCGGTGTCTCGTTTCATTGGCTGACGAATCGGTAAGTAGGAGCAAGAATGCTCTCTGGTCCTTTTCGGGACCTTCCTCGCATGGGTGGGGTGCCTCCTTCCTGAAAGTCGCTTGTTCCAGGCGGGTGTGGTACCTACTCCGTAGGTTCAAGACTCCAAGAGTAGTTAGGTACCTTGTGTACTGTCCCGAACAGGACTAGAAGGTAGGTACCGGTGCTACACAGGCACCACAGGCAGCATTATTAGGCAGCATCAGGAACGAGGCGGGTTTTCTCTCTCAACATTGAACAACCTTCACAAAATCACGACCCGATAATGACCTTTGCTAAGATCAATGCGCTCTCAACAAGTGTTCTCCAACTGTCTATCGTGATTGAGCCGCGGATTCCGCATCATACGATCGTATACCTACCTCTGCAAGTCGATTAAACGCCTTCGTCTGCCTGCCCGCGACTCTTGCCGCTAGTGCTGGCCTGTGCCAGATCGAAATTCAGTTAATGCAGTAATCTGCTGCAAATAGCAATGGCATGGCTCGCTTCTCTGCTATTCAGGGCATCGTCATTGGCTCAGGCTGAGTGCCCCCTGACCTTGCTTACATGCAACAGCACTGCGCAAAGTCATCGCTCCAATGTCAATGCTACGGCCATCGGATTGCTGATGGGAAATGGTCGATTGTTGCAGCAACAACGCTGCACGGAGCGGTCATCAAGACCTCTTGGTGGTCAGTGGCCATTGTTGAAACCTAAGATTTTGATTCCCCTCACAGAGATCTGCCCAATATCCTGCAGCCAATAAGGGCATCTGTCGGTCCCGCCATGAATGGGAACAACGACAAGCACAAAACTGAGCACATCGATTTTTACGATCTAGCTTCGTCGGTGGTTATAGGCGCCCTTGTCGCCGCCGCCGTAAAGCAAGTGGCCAATGAGGATCATCCGACGCGTCTCGGCACGAAGCGGACGTGAACGAGATCCAAACTTAAACATGCCTCACGCGTGCGCAGTTCTGGGCCAGTACGGAGAAGTACATGGATGTATGTACTATGCATAGCGTCCTAAGTTCTAACACCAAAACCTGAGCCCTGACCGACGTCGACGCCGACCTCGTTCGATGCTCCTTCCCAGATGGATTGGATCTCCTCCTTCGAGAATGATTTCATCCACGTAGCCTGTACTCACTTTCTCCAGGAGCCCAGATGAACAGAAAAATGCATGAGAAACCTTAAATTGCATGCTGCAATCCCAATTCAAGATCAGCTTGGATATGTTCAATTCATGACTGCCCTTCGTCAAAAGCAGATGTCATAGGAGTACCTACCATTCGAGTTACAAACCTAGGTACCTAAGTATCCGTAGGTACCTACATACATAGGTACTCCGTACATGAGAACGACGACAGGGATCTATGAAGCACGAACGTCATTTCGGCGACGGAGGCTAGACGTTGTGTCACGTGTGAGATACATACTTTACGCCAATATGACCGATGATGAATAAAACGAACAAGCGCAAAATAGATCTTGCACTTGACGTTCAAACTTGTCATTGATCTCTTGTCTAGACTGAATGGTTTGCACAATGGCGTTTGCGATGTGCGACGCATAAGGTAAGTTGAGCTGCTTACGGAGTATATGTACAATCGCACAGCGCATTCATCCATTTCATCATCCATCACATGGCATCAAAAAGACTAGGCGGAAAAAGTCGCGCCTAGTTCCCGCGCAGATGGGGCGCCTTGCATCCTAACCTCCCAACGACGAAGTGGAAAGCTTCCCGCCCATGGAAACGTCAACGGCGAACGCGACACATGAACCATGACGAAGAATAATGCCTCCGGTGATGGTCTAGTCTCTCATTGTTCGCGAACGCGTGCCGAGCGAGGCGACAAGATTGCGAGATGTCGCAGGACTAATCGTACAGTCAAGTACTAGCTACAGCCTACAGCTTGAGACTCAACTCAAACAGGTTTACCCGTTTTCTGTCACGCACCGGCTACAGCACAGCGCTCAGACAACCTCACATCACATTAGCAGTTGCGTTTCATTAAACGCACATGCTGCACTGTACCGCACTGTCCAGACGCTCTGTGCGGTGGCCTGAGCAAACATCTACTCCGTAACTTGGGTGATGGAGTTGAACAGCTAACTATAGACCAAGATTCACGCCATGCACCCGTCTGCCCGTTGCCTAATGTGGATTGTGATAATCTGTGCGACGTTGATATAAAGCAAAGCGGCAATCTATCTCTCAGTGACTTCAAAAGAACGAGGCTGTAATGAGGACTGGAAATGACGCAGGACTCAGGACTCAGGACTGTCACTCGCTACGACTTCCGAGACTCGACTGGTGTTCGGAGTAAACTGCGACTTGACTGCTTCCTACTCCGTACAGAGTATGTATGTACATATGTACATACACACATATCCGTAGTTTCTCTTCAGTCCAGGGGGCAAGTCAGGGTCTTGATTGTGCTCTGTACGGAGTAGTATACGGAGTACGCAGTAGCGGCAGTACTGTAGAGGTATGTACATAGCTGGTTCAGGCCACTACGGAGAACTGCCTCAGTGGCTCGTGGAGTCGTGATCCTCAGATGAGCTCAGCGGGCCCCAGCCGTGTGGTTAGCAATTCACAGTCGGAACAACCCACGGGACAACCCACGAAGGCCGAGACCCGACCCCAACATGTGCTCCTACTCCGTAGAATCAGGGCGGCCAGGCGTTTCGCCATATCTAATCAACGTTGTGAGCCAAGGTGAAGGGAAGACCAAAAAAAAAACATGTCGAGGCAAGGTGGCGCTACGTCCGTATCGAGATTAGCGCGACCAGAAAGTTGCCTATTGAAGGAAATGTGCCGCTTGCAAGTTGCAATTCGACCACTCTGGCATCATGACTCATGAGTCCATGACGCGCCAGAACAGCAATTTGAACACCGAAAAGAGGAGGGCCTCAGCTTGCCATTGCAAGCAGCACGCATATCCAGCGACACGACATGCAAGGACTGATGAGAGTATCTCACAAGTATCATGGCGTATGCTGCAGCATCGCAGGCGAAGATCGCTCAGGTCATTCGTCACAACGAGCGGCAAGACCATCTCGACAAGTCAAATTTACGCTGATGGCTGGTCATCTTACACCGCCAGCATACTCCGTATAGTTGTCGCCGTTGATCAGAAAGATGTAGGTATGTACGGAGTATGTATGTACTGTACATTATCATATCGTGCCTCGTCTGGCCTAGACCTGGCCACGCCCACATTAATAAATAATAGAATAATAGGGACATGCTTTGTACTCCGTATGATGGAGCTCGCCTGAGAGATCAAAGACAGACGCGCTAGTCCCGCCAGATCCATGGACCATCATACTTACATGGTTCCCAGGCGATAATCGAGGAACTTGTGGCTCCTTTGCTGCAGCCTGCAGCTCAAGCGTTTCCATCGATTTCTGGCTGACCTGGGTGTTGTCTTCTGCTCTTCTGCCTCTACTCCGTAGGTAAATTTTATCTTCGCATTCCATGCTACTCCACGTAACATCGAGAATCATGATCCAAGCACGAACAAGAGAGAGGAAAATTAAGGGACCGCCAGCGTGCCGAGGACATCCAGCCCAGACAGGCATACGGAGTACATACGGAGTATATGCATGTACCTACATATGTACAAATAACGGATTAAGCATGTGAAAGACTTTTCCGAAC
>QEQW01000763.1:0-11740 GCA_004016085.1 Claviceps quebecensis
CTTGGAATCAATGGCTCGAGTCGAGATGTCGTTGTAGGCCGTCGTTATTCAATCAGTGAAGTTGCCATCAATCTGGATTATGAAAAAAATTTCAAGCACGACATCTCCGTGATAATATAACAGGGGTACCCTATAATACATTCCCAATTCGGCCTGTTTTGGCTCACCCCTGCCTGTTTTGGCTCACCCCTGCTCCTTGGCTCGAGCAATGTTTTTCGGAGTCGTCCTCCGTACAGTCTCGCGAACCAATGTTTCAAAGTGCAAGATTTGCTCAAGGGCAGCCGGGGTTCCGACGAGGCAAAATCACAATGATGTGGAAGATTTTGGCATTCCAGTCTCCGCAGCATGTGCGGCGAGCAAGTCCTACAAGTTACAACACGGCAGCGGTCGAAACACATGCCTTTACCCGGGTCCAGGCAGACATTCCAAACACAGGCGGGGGTCGGGTAATATGGATCTATCATCTGTGGGTGTTTGATGTTTTCAGTCCTCCACGGGTTGATGGGGAAGGACTCGAGTGTACGTGTACTACTCAAGGACTGAGCCTCTGAATGTACATATATAGGTACACTCTGGCTGCATGTGGCAGGCACGATCGAACCCAATGAATCCTTCGGATCCCTCTGAATCCCTCTCAATGCGTTGACGATTCGTTGACGATTCGTTGTGCGCTGCCTCAAGTGCGCGGACACGTCACGCGTCATTCTTTTTGCCCGTCCTAGCCTCCTACAAGATCGTGCTCCCCTCTGCCGCAATTGGCGATTCTCGTCTGACCTGAGCTCGGTTCAGCCTCTGTTGTCTCTTTGTTTCGCATACGGAGTAGTTCCCCAGATGCCAAGCCTGATTCGTTGCTTGCATCTCGTCGCGTCTTTGTCTTCATCAACTTTCTCGTGACCTGCCTGGTCTCGTTGCCGCTCGCTATCCCTCAAACAGTAAACTACGTCTTCGTCACTCATTTCGACATCCGCATTCCGAAGCTTGGTTCTCAGCGTCTATGCAACCGACCTTCTTGCCTGGATCCATCTCGACTTCGTCATACGATAGAGGTCCGACCATGCGCTAGCCCGGGCTTCGTTGTGTTCACTTTCGCAGCAGCCATATCTCCGCCGTCAATGATTCCAATATCGCTTACGGTATCACTCTCAACAGCTTTGATCCTTTGCCGAGCAACCGCTGTCGACCTGATTTGGCACGAGCTTTGACTCTCCGGGCTTACTGCCAACTGGACATACTGGGCATACTGAGGCAGTGAAGGCTACGGCGGACCAGTGCGTCACTTGGTCAATGAATGAATGGCACTTTTATTGACACCTGGTTGATACGAGCGAGCGAGCACGCTGCTTGTTCAAGGTGCCGTTCTCGCCAACGGGCGATCCCCACCACCCACTGAGCCGGTACGAACCAACTCCACCCGCAGCGGGTCTGACTCGCCGCTTTGGGAACATTAAAGTCACAAGAGTTTTGCCAGCCGTGAAATCGACGCGAACAGACTATAACTATACAACACATACACTCCTTTGAGTGATACGCAGTTGCCGGCAACGTCTAGAATAATTTCTTCTTCCTACTCGACTCTTACCAACGCCTCTCGTTTTCTCGCGTCACCTTTTCCCACAACTTTGGTCTGTTATTTCTGGTGCTTACCGGCAGTGCTGCGACGCGAAAGTGGGCGGTGATAAAAAAAAAAGCAAATAAAGGCAGAGAGTGACGTCTTGCCCCCTTTCGCTTCCGTCAAACCGGACTTACCCTCACAAGTTCTTGGCCTGCGCTTCGTCGTAGTCTGACAATACCAAGGCACCGGCGAGCTGCATCGCACTGCTGTGCCGCCCAAGATGCTCAACTCGCGCCGCGCCTTGGCTGCGGCTGCCTTCATCGTCACAGTCTTTTTCCTAGTCATACATTCACATAGCTCATCGAACAGTCCTAGGGCCCACCCGCCACGTCCCAACAATAGACCGACAAACGCGAAACCCGCCGATAGCAAGCGAGCGGTACCCCAAAAACCCATAAGGGACATGTCGCGCATGTCCACGTATGACAAGCTCGCCTACGCGTACCCCTACGACATTGAATCGAAATTCCCTGCATATATCTGGCAAACATGGAAGAGTTCGCCGTCCGACGGCGAGTTTGAATTCCGAGAACAAGAGGCCTCATGGACCCTCCAGCACCCCGGTTTCGTCCACGAAGTCATCACGGACGATGTGGCTGTTAGCATGCTCAACCTGTTTTATGCTTCTGTACCCGAGGTACTAGAAGCCTATCATGCGTTGCCGCTGCCCGTCCTGAAAGCCGACCTATTTCGCTACCTGATTCTCCTAGCGCGAGGGGGAATCTACTCCGATATCGATACATATGCGATCAAGAGCGCTCTGGAATGGGTTCCGCCCCATATCCCCCGGCAGACGATTGGCCTCGTCATTGGCATCGAGGCGGACCCTGATCGCCCCGACTGGGCGGATTGGTATAGCCGACGGATACAATTCTGTCAATGGACGATCCAGAGCAAGCCGGGTCATCCCGTGCTGCGCGACATCGTCGCACGGATCACCAACGCGACTTTGACGATGAAGAGAGAAGGCCGGCTGGCGTCGTTTGAGGGCAAGGACGTGGTGGACCTCACCGGCCCTGCCGTCTGGACAGACACCATCATGGACTATCTCAACGACGCACGGTTCTTCGACATGAAGAATAGCCGGGGAAAGATTGACTGGCACAACTTTACCGGCATCGAAATGAGCAAGCGGGTAGGCGACGTGATTGTGCTACCCATTACAAGCTTTTCTCCTGGCGTGGAGCAGATGGGATCCAAGGACTACGATGACCCCATGGCATTCGTTAAGCATGATTTTGAGGGTATGCATTTATAGTTTTTTCTCTATTGGTCATGCCCGACGCGCTGCTTCGCGAGCACCCCCCCTGGCATTCGCTGACAGGATGAAATAGGCACGTGGAAACCCGAAAGCGAGCGTCACATCGGCGAACAAAAGGAAGAAGTAGTAGGTGAATATTCACAAGGGCTAGTCGATTGAGACGGTTCTCTGGGTATGAACCAGGGGCGGCAGCTTTGACATTTGCGACCCAAGTCATTCCACCGGGGAATGCAACACAGCGAACTTTGAGCTTGGCTTTTTTCTATTTCCCTTTTTAAATTCGCATTCACACAGACACATTCATTTAATCTTTCCTTTTTTTTTTGGCGAACAAAAAGTACGGCAGCAGTCATAGGTACACGGGGTGCAGGAGTCGCCTGCGGACACGCCATAAGCTGGATTACGACGATGTACATACTGGCACTAGGTGTCTGCTTTCTTTTGTCTTTTCCGTGTTTTCATGGTTTCCGCTCCTTTCTGCGTAGCCATCAATGCGGTCCATACGATGTTGCATTTGCGCTGGGTCTAGCTGAGAGAGGCGAGACATGGCGCTGAAGGCGTTTGTCATACAGCGTGTGTTGTTTTCGAGCACCACAGTCACTGTGTGTAATAGCATGTGGATGTCCGTGCTGGACAGGACATCGATCTGGAGTCTGGGATTTGGCTGTTGTTTTTTTTATATGATTCCGAAGGCTTGCAGGGTCAAGTTGTATATCAGAAGAAGGGGCTTCAGTGAAGAATCAAGATAGCAATCGCACGCTCACCGATATGTACATAGGTACCTATGTATATAATGTAATAGCGGTGGGTGCCTGATGTCATCATGGCCTTGGCATTGGCTGCAAAAGTGGAGCCTCGAGATGGTTTGCCGTCAAGTTATGTACCTACTCCGTATCTATCTAACCTTACGATGTCGCATTCATCAACGGCCAGCCGTCCGAACGCGTCGAGCATCCAAAATGACGTCAATCTAGTACGTACATATGTATGTAACGCCCATTCAGGTCCCATCTACCGGAACTCCCAACTCCCATCTACGCTGCAGTCCCCCGCCCCCATCCAATTCCCATCTTGAACATCCATATCCCTCTCAACTCAGCCCGAAGCCTTCCTCCTCAAGCTTATCGTCAACCCTCCCTTCATGCCGTCGAAACCCCCCATCTGTCCCTCATGAACGGCCTGCTCCCTCTGTCGGGCAGGACTCCGACGTGCTGCGCCTTCATCGGCCGAGCGAGAGCATGGCAGCCCTGGCGCACTGCCACTGTTGCTGCTTCAGCGCAGAGGAGGATGCTTTGCGCGGAGAGGCTGAGCTTTTGGAGGGGCCCGAGCGAGGTATGGTGGGTGGTTTTACTTACTCGTGGGCTTTGCTATTCTTTCCTAGGGACGTGATTTATGCGTAGGCGTGTGGAGATGTACCTATGCCTATGTGTGTTGTATGTATCAGTATGTCATGTTTTTGGGTGTAAGTTTTCCTTGCGTGTGTTGCGTTGCGTGTCTGGGTGCTTGCGTTTTTGTATGTCACATGTGGGAGTGGGTGGTGTTTGTATGTTGCTTATTATTCTGAGTTGTTCTTTGTTTTTACATGTGCTTTTGTATGTCTTTGCCTTCACATACATGTATGCACAACGTACATGCATCATCAGATAGGCAGCACGACGGAGGAGACAAAAAAAAGCAAGGGATAGCCTACCATCTTCTGTATCATGGTCTTGTTCGCGCGTTTTCCCTTGCAAGATGCCAAAACAACAGCTCCCTGACTCACTCACTGACCTTTTTCTTTTTGATCTTGTACTGCACGCCACGATGATAGCCCGCGTTATACAGCGGCACCATCCCCGAGCACTTCGCGCACATCGTCTCCCAGCACGGCGACCGTCCAGCTGTTATCGCGCGGTCTCCGACGCCTCGCGCCTCGGAAACCACCCTCACGTATCATATGCTCGACGTGCTCTCCAACCGGCTCGCATCGTCGCTCGCAAGCCTGGGCGTGGCCAAGGGCGACCGCGTGGCCATCTCGCTAGGCAATACGGCCGAGTTTGCGGCCCTGACATACGCGTGCTACAAGCTCGGCGCTGTGCTCGTGCCGCTCAATCCAGGCTTCCAGGCCTCGCAGGTCGAGGCCGCGCTGCGCCATCTCGGCGCCGGGACACTCATCATTGGGGCGGTCACGGATTTGGCGTACAAGCCCGGCCGGGGCCGCAGCAACGAGGCACTACTGGATGAAGTTCTGCAGGGTCACAGTCTGAGGGGCTCTAGTGCGACGATCGAGGCCGAGAGGGTACCAACGCTGAAGAAGGTCATTGTGGTGGACAACCGCGCGAGCCACGAGGGCGTGCGGTTCGCGCTGGAAGAATGCACCGCCCTCACGCCGTATACATCGTTGCTGGAGGGCTCGGAGCGCGGCGTTAAGCCCTCGCAGAGACTCGACGCGCATGATACCATCAATATCCAGTTCACATCCGGCACGACATCAACGCCCAAGGCCGCGATGCTGACGCACCACTCCATTCTCAACAATGGGATTTTCATAGCCCATCGGATGGGCCTGGACCCCCAGGACATGATGGTCGTGCCGCCGCCGCTGTTCCACTGCTTTGGCTGCATACTGGGATACATGGCCACGGCGACCACCGGCGCGGCGATCCTATTCCCCAGTCCGGCATTCGACCCCGTTGCCACGCTCAAGATGTGCGTTGATCACAACGCCACGGGCCTATACGGCGTATCGACGATGCTCTCCGCTATTCTCGACGCGCTCGACAGCAACAACAAGGACGCGGTGCCGGCACACCTCCGCAAGGGGATTGTGGCCGGCTCCTCCGTCCCGGAATCCCTCATGAAGACCATCTATCAGCGGCTAGGCCTCCGCGACCTCGTCATCTGCTATGGCATGACGGAAACAAGCCCCGTCAGCTGCATGACGGCCCCGTCGGATCCATTCCACCAGCGCTGCAGCACGGTCGGGACACCCCTGCCGCATACTAGTGTCAAGATCGTAAATCCTCTGGATCGAGCCCGTCTTGTTCCGCTGGGAACGCGGGGAGAGTTGGCCGCGGCGGGGTATTTAGTCATGAAGGGGTACTTTGGAGACGAGGCCAAGACGGCGGATGTGCGTGTCGAGGAGGCTGACAGCATACCATTACCGATACACAATGGCGCTGCGTCTAGTGCGTCCCGGTCCCGGCTCAACCATGCCAGCACCAGCACCAGCACCGAACAAGAAGACGGTCCTGCTGATGAAAAGAGCAGCAAGACCACTTGGCTCTACTCAGGCGACCAAGCCACCATGGACCACAACGGCTTCATTACCATCACAGGCCGGCTCAAAGACCTCATCATCCGCGCGGGCGAGAACATCCACCCCCTCGAAATAGAGAATTGTCTCCTCCAGCATCCTGGCGTTGCGCAAGTCAGCGTTGTGGGTGTCCCGGATGAGCAGCTCGGGGAGGCTGTTGCTGCGTTTGTGATTCTGAGTCGGGGATGGGGGACTGAGGCCGCAGATGCAGATGCAACGGTAGGTAAGTTGCAGGATGGTGGTGGTGGTGGTGGTGGTGGTGGTGGTGGTGGTGACGAGACCACGCGGCGGGGCGAAAATATCTTGACGGTGCGGGAGGTGCGAGATTGGGTTCGGGGGCGGCTGTCGAGTCATTTGGTGCCCAAGTATGTGTTTTGGGTGGACGAGTTTCCGAAGACGGCGAGTGGGAAGGTTCAGAAGTTTGTGTTGAGGGAGTGGGTGAGGAGGGGGGAGGATGGGGAGAAGGGCTGTGTGAATCGTGGTCGTGGTCGTGGCCTCTGAGTCGTGACTCGTGACTCGTGAGGGTCTCATGGGCCATGTCGAGGGGACGACGGGACGGGATGGGACGGGACGGGGGGAAAGATGCAAGTTGCAACGTGAAGATGCGGGGATGCGGGTGAGGGGGAACGGGGGGACAGAATAAGGCGACGGATATAGACGGTGTTTGCGATTGAAAGGATTGGGCTTTCTCCGTGCCTGAATCCGCCGAGTCGATGCCGTCTTCCTTTCCGCTCCCGTCTCGGCATCCCATCGGGGAGTAATCCGTAAACTTAGTAGGGGATATACAAGCAATGAATTGATGATAATGACGTAATTACTGGAGCTGTGGCTGATATAACTTGAGAGATTATACTGGAGGTTTAGAAATAAGTAGCAAGCGTATCTTCATCTCATGGCCTTGGTCCTGTCTGACATAGCCTCGAATGCGGCTTCGCGGCCCTGTTGGGGGGGCGTGATCGTGAGATAGGCGTGTGCTGTGCTCTTTCGAATTGTTTGATCACTTCATTTATCCACCTACATCACGTATATCAGTCATTTGACTCATGAGTCATTTCACTCCCTTCAACTCACTACTTGCCCCTTCACTCCTCCGCAAATCAAGTACACCATTCTCGTCCATACGAGCATCACCTTCTCAGCAATCGCATATCAGGTAGTCGAGAAGTTCCCGCCTCTCATGCTTTGCTACAACTTCTCGTCCTACATCTATCCCTCAACTTCTCAAGTCTCCATTTACACCATAGGCTTTTCGCATACCCAAATACTTTGTCACCAATCCTTCTGTGTCCCGCAGCAGTAGTAATACGTCGTCCCTTTTATTCATGTCCCATAGGAAAACCCAGACAGAGCAATGCAAGGTATCTGTGCCTGCTTCCACTTTTATATAACCCGGCCAAAAGGTAAGGGGTGAGATCATAGACGAAAAGGAAAGAAAAAGGGTCCTGTGAGTCCTCAGATCCGACTACCTAGGCAGTTATGCGCCTTTTAGAATAACAGATGCCAAAAACAGACTTTGGAAAGCAAAATTGAAAGCGCAGCGCAGGAACAAATAAAGAAGAGGAACAAATTGAAAAGAAAGACCCCCATGAACAAAAAAACGAGGAACAGGAAAAAACAGAACAATCAACGTGATTGGCAATACCGGATTTCCTTGAGAAGACTCCGGGCCGTCCAAAAATGCAAGGCGTCAAGGCTTTAAGCCATCGTGTCCCTCCTTCGTTTATAATTGTCCCATCCCATACCCTAATCAACCTGCTTCTCACACCCGATGCGGCCGAGAAGTTCTTTTCGATCACTGTGCCCCGGCAAGCTGACGCCAGAACTGCTGGCCTGTCGTCGCACACCAGTCCTGCGCTCCCAGCTCCGAAGATCAATCTCATCGGCATCTACTTCCTCCTCCAGGGGCTCGGCCTCCTCGTAGACGTATTCGTCTTCTTCCTCGGCAGACTCGTCGTCACTACGAGAGTCCTGCGCTCCATCCCCGCGAATGACCTTCATGGCAACGCGGACAATCATGGTAAACCAGTAAATGGTGATGCCTTGGAGGGTAAGTAGGGGTACCAAAAAGACCCATTTGACCGTCTCGTTGGCACACACTCGGCCGGTGGAGTTGATAAAAGGCTCAATCAGCCACATGACGCCCGGAGGCGAATCTTCAGGCCCTATTAGGTTGTCGTTTGGTCCCCTGAAGCATCCCACAGGCATGGTGACGAGCGTGTGGGCGTACACGGACCAGCAGACCATTACGTAGAGGACATGACGGGCGACAAGCCATGAGAGCATGAATACCCCGAACATGACGTCGCAGATGGTGTTGTAGCCGGCATATTTGAGACACTTCGCAGCCTATGGGACTGTCAGTGCTTATCAGGACAGATTTATATCAGTTTTGATTGGCTTTGTGTACGAACCGGCAAGAAGAGGTCTACCACGTCCATAATGACCAGGATCAGGTTGCCCACTCGAGTGTGGTGATAGCAGTAGCAGGACGAGATGAGAACGGTTGTGATGATGTGGTGACTGAACATTTGCCAGTGGTCCTTGCGGCGTTCTTCGATGTTGATGACAATGATTTGCTGCAGCCAGAATGCCCATTGCGCGAGAACGTAGCCCTTCATTTGCCAGTCCACTTCACGGTTCGGCCAGGTGGTCCACAGCTCGCGCATGTTGAGAAAGTAAGGCGAGTTGCAGTAAATATACTGTGACAAACGAGTTAGTCCGTCCCGTTTCTGCCGTCTGCTGCAAGGCAGGGATAGGGATAGATCATCTTACCATGCCCATTGTCCAGAACACGCTATAGTATACGAGCAGCCAGGCTTGCTCTGTAAAGCGAATCTGATCCTTTTTCTTGGTCACACCCTGCATTCTCGCAAAGGGCGCCAGGACGTACTCCATGCAGCCTGCTCGCAAAATTGTAAAAAGCACAATGCAAAAACTTATAAAGTAGGCATCTTCAAACCCAATCCCGTACTCGCCAGATCGCTCATTGTAATAGGCAAGCTGGAAGTATTTCTGCGTGTGTGATCGAGCTTTCGGGATCAAATTGTGGCAAAGAAATAGCAGAGCAAGAAGGTTGGCAGAGAGACCTGTCCAATGATTCAGTTAGTTCGTCACAATTGAAACAACAAGTATTGAGGCGCCAAGCGGCAAAGGCATCGCTTGTGGCAGCACCAGTTGCTGCCCTGGGTTCAGATGCTTGTGTGTGCTTTATACACCCGCTGATTCAACGTACTGATTTGATTTCTCACAAACCAACGGGTAAAGTGCTTCCATGTCCCATCCTCCTTGCGCTTCAGCCGTCGTACAAGGACGTGTTTGCCGTCGGAGCTCTGCATGTATAACGGGCCTTTAACACCAGAAGCTACTGTTGTAGGCTTATATTGAGATGGCGAAGACGCGACTGTGACGCCGTCGTCTGGCGATCCGGTACGGTCGTTGTCGCCCATAGTGAGGATGGGAATTCCAGCGATAAGCGGGCCGCCGTCTCGGTGGGGGCACGAAATCGGAGGAGAAAAAAAAAGAGGCCCTCGTGTCTTCTGGGCCTGATTGTAGAAGGGCCGGACGTCGGCTTCTCGCGGGTGCCTCTCTTTTCCGCAAGCTTTTCAATGTCTCGTCAGTGACGACTCGGAACAGACAGGAATCGGTTAGGCGCAGATGAGCGATAGAATTGCGAAAGGAGGATAGTAATTCTGGAGGTAGAGAACCGATTGGGAGGGGTGGTCGTTGGTGGATCGCTCCGCCGTGCCTACATGTAGCGGGCGGTGGACAAGGTGCAAGTTGCAACGCGCACAAGAAAGTGGCTTTGTGATGAGAAAATGGATCAAAGGGCCAGGGCCCAGGGCCCAGGGGGAGGGGAAGAAGGGGCAGTGGCTGGTGTGGTGGGGCCAGGAACTTCGGGACTCGGGAAGCTTTTTTAAAGAGCTAAGCTACAAAGATGCCTCGGGACCAACGCTCCGAATTGCAACGTGAGAAGATCATGAGAGTCTCTGTGCCGGGGACATTACCAACGGTTCAGGCCGGCCGCAAACACTGAGGATTTCGATGCGTTATAGACGTGCAATCGAAAAATGCGGAGGGTTTATGTACGCAGATGGGGAGTAGACAAGCGGGTTTACACCATGTATGATGTGTTCTAACTTCTAACGCGTGAATAGAGTTTCAAGCTCGGCGCCATTTCAAAAGAATGCAGCTTAGAACCACTTTAGGTCCGGACGCCAGTCGAAATAAAGCATTCCACAGCTCCTATCAGCGGCAGTATGTCCCCCACGAGTTACATATATACATACCTAGGTACATACCGAGGAATGTGCGAAGATCAAGGATCCTCTTGGAAGGACTCATGGCGGGGAAGAGGCACCAGGCAGGGGTCACTGGTCAGGCAGGGGCCTGCAAGTTGCAACGCTTGTTATGTACGGGAGTACATATGTATTTGGGCGCCTGCTGCCGGCATTGCACTGCTCAGAGCCATGATGCTCTTCATCTCGCCAAATGTGCTTACTTCCAATTACAAGCCTGGCTCCGCAAATAAGTTGCCTTCGGTATTGCTGCGTAGTGCAAGTAATAGAAGCGGCTGCGAGTTTGTCATCGCCAGACTCCAATCCAGAGATTCCCATGTCGCACCAACGTCTCCAGTCTCCACGGGCACGAACCAACGCACCAGCCACATCTTGTCCCCGCTTGACAGCTGGACAGATCTACCAGGTACCTATGTACATATCTGTTCTTCCGCGTGAGAGAAAATTAGAATCAACTTTCTGCCTCGCTAGGCAAAGACTGCCCTACCCTGTATCCCTTTTTGTTTGTTACGGCTGACGAATCATAAGCCACATAACCGTCTCCACGTCTCTCCACATGACATGCATGACACATCCGTTTCGTCACTCCGCCACCAATTTGCCTCGACGACGCTGATGACGATCCACGACCATCCTATAGTTCTACCAACCTAGCATACATTGCGTCTTTAACTTCACCATCCCATCCCAATAAAAGAACGCAGAGGGCGTACAAAAGACAGCCTGTTTCTCTTCTTTTATCACCCCGATAGGCGTGACCATGGCCACCCCGAGCACCAACCCGAAATACCAGCCTGCGCTGCAGCACGATCCAGATAATGACTTCACTCACGCGCCGCCCGCCTACGCTGAGGGATCATCTCGACCCAGCGAGGAGCAAGGCCTCTTTGGACCGCCTCGCAGCAGCGAAGACAATATCCCGGATGACTTCAAGGTTCGTTGACCCATGGGCCATGATCCTGCCCGCGCCCTGTAAAAGTGACGATACTATATCCATCTCCTTGTTCATGACAAAGCTATCTGAAAAGCTAACTGAAGTCACAGTTTGGCGGCTCCGTGGCCGAAGCAACCGTCGACATTCGCAACCAATTCGTCCGCAAAGTCTACACCATCCTCACACTGCAACTCCTCGCCACCGCGGCCGTCAGCTCCCTCACCTTCTTCAGCGACTCGTACCGAAACTGGATCCAAGCTCGTCCGCTCCTCGTCTGGATTTCCGTACGTTGGGGGGGGGGGGGGGGGGGGGGGGGGGGGGGGGGGGGGGGGGGGGGGGGGGG
>QEQW01000764.1:0-11736 GCA_004016085.1 Claviceps quebecensis
TTCAGCAGTAGAGTAGGTCAATTAAGCTTGGCCGACGCAAGGATGGGATGATATGAGACGGGATGGAAGATACGCTGCCGAGTTGGACACAGAAAAAAAAGGGAGTCCTTCATAAGACGTGTGCCGTAACCCGTTGATGGGCAAGTTCGCGATTTGCACCAAACGTGGTACGGAGTACGACAGGTAATTGTGTTAGTATCGCAATACTATCGCAATGCGATTTCAATAAGGTTCAGGCTTTCTCCAGACAAAAGCAATGTTTGAATACTTACCACATTATCTCTGATGGTATGTATCCCTTGCCTGAATGAGGCCCAGCAAGGTGTTATGGCAAGATCAGAGGTTCTCGTAGGGGTCGAAGCCAGAGCTATAAGGCGGCCAGTCCAGAATGACAGGTACTTACCCAAAGCTCTTCGAGGTATTTCGCTGTGAAAATGGGGCGCCGTATCGTGGTTGTGTTATCATTGAGCATAGGTAGTCGGAATGATGTACATATATACATCAATACGGTCACGATGAACGAAACCTATCACTTCGCCTCTTTTTGAATCGGACTCTTCAGGGACGACGACGAAAAGGACTCCGATTAACGTAGTGATCCCGCCCCAAGGCGTCAGACTACCCAAGGTACCTACATGTACCTAGGCCCTAATAATGCAGAGTGAATTTTGCCCTGCCTTGTATACATCTGACTTCAATTGACTTCTTGCTTGGAGAGCCCGACTCATTACCTACTGTTGGAGACCAAGTATATAATGTAATTAGAATTTAGAATTGGCGGGTTGATGCGACGTCGACGTCGCTTTTCTGAGGCAGAGCGGAGCGGGTCTAATGTTGGGCCGCAAGACGTACCGTACCTCCTCCTTCTGCGGTCGCGAGGCAATCTCGCTTGTTATTCGCTTGCTCTTTCCTTCTGACTCCTGAGGTTCTATATATGGATTCCTCTATTGTTTTCTTAGCTTTAGCATAGATATTCAACTCAGTCCGGCTCATGTCTTTTCTTGGGGAATTGATCATCTGCTTTGCAGATTTTCTTTCTTGTCTTGTCGTACCTCCATCATTTCTGGCGATTAGGCCATGAGAAGCTACCCCTGCGCTAGAGGCCTCAAACGAGGCCGATGCACATGCAAAGATTCTACAAAGGTCGCGACCCAACAGAACTCTATTTACAGAGAAGCAATATATACCTATCATTGCGACATTGGCAGAACATTCAGAAAGTGCGACAAACTGTCATATCGAGTCCTTGGAATTCCGCGCTGCAACGTTTGTGGCTATGAGTCAACTCGGCCATGCGATGAAGGATGCCGAATGGATTCTGGAATTGGCACCTCAACTCCCAGATGTAAGCTGTCCTGCTGTGAACCATACGAAGCTATCTCAGACCTGCACATTATGGCTAACCAGTCCCGACGCTAGGGATACCTTCGTCTGGAGACTTGGGAACATTGCACAGCTGCGAAAGAATGACGACTTTGCCTGAAAGATGTGTACTTCTGGGATCGAGGCAAACCAGGGTAATAATTAATAAGATGGTGTGGTCTTCGGTCCAAGCGTATCATGACGCGGTAAAGTTTAGTCTCTAACCAGTATCAAGCAACTTTACGATGCACGCAAGCCCCTGAACCGGCTCTTCTTCAGACAAGATCCGTTGTACCTGCCTGCCGAGATTGCCACGCAAATCTTCTCGTGCCTGAAATTTGATGAAGTGCTGTTCGTTCATTGCCCTTTCCCTATTGCTGTATCGGGCACAGATAGTGACAGACTCATAACAAAGTTTCTTGGCTAATACGATGCATGGCACTGTGCACAGTTACTGATTTTACGTTTCAAAGAGATAGTGGGCATACACGCTTACGGTTCACCAGACTCATAGACGCCCGGTTATGGAGGGACATGGCATTTTCAGGGTCGGGACCAAAAGCACCGATGAATTGAGAAAGATGCTATTTTTCCTTTAGAACGCTGCCAGCTCTTTGAAGCACCTCGACTTAGTGGAGATTCTGTGACGTTGAGAGTCGTTGCACTGCACTACCTACCTAATTTCGACTACGATCGGGCTTTGGATTTCCAACGTCTGCGCTCCTTCAGCTCGACTTTGTTCAGCCTTTCACCCAAAGGAGCCCGAACCTTTCTGTCCAAAACGATGCAGACTAAACTATTGATATTTTTCGACATTACCTTTCCGAAATACACAGGCGCTAATTGCCCTACATCCGCTTCCCAGACACTTCGTCAGCCACTACCGGCTGGAAGCAAGACTGGTGCCATAAGCAAAGACCTTGACTTGTGATGGAGTAGGGAAGTTTTTGGACTGGATCATGGCGACAAGCTCGATACTGCTATATTGGTTTTATTGCTTGCTTCTTGTTTTTCATCCAGAGTCCGGACAGTTAAAGCAGTCGCGATGCTTATTCTCTGCTACTTTCTCCTATGTCTTTTCCACTTGCGAATACTCTTCTTAACGATAAAAAGAGACAATTGCGAGTGTTGGAATCGCTGCTCTCGACGGCACATGCGGACGTGGCCACAACTAGCGCCGGACGTGGCCACTGGACGTGTCCTCAACGATCACGAACGTGGCTTCAGACCTCGTAGTATAACACCACGCGGCAAGGCTGTTCACTCTTTTCTTTCTCTCTCTTCTCGATAGCTTCCATGGATACGACAGATTGTTCATAAAAGTTCACTTCACGCGTATACGCAACCCTCTCGGATTTATTCCAACAATTTCTTTGAACGCAAAAACTTCACTTCAAAGTTTGATCATCACCCCCATCTCCAAGTACAATCATCTCTTGCCACTCACCCGAGAGTCCAGAGACTGTCTGCGAAGGTCTCATGCTCATTGTTACGAGCGATTCAACTCATCTCAAGGCCTTTCATGTGGAAAAGACATTGTGATAAGCTCTCTTTAGTATTTTTGCTGCTTCTCATTGAACATTTTACGAGAGAACCGCGTTCTTCGACGCAAAAGTTTCGAGTGCCACGCCGAGTGAGTCCGTTGCGACAACAGTTTTTTGGACCCCGGGCACCTATTTCCGGTTTCCTCGACGACAAAATCTTACCAGCAAGCCAACAACAAGGCGACCCGTTCTCGCAAGTATGGATTCAGCTGCTAGTGAAGCGCATCTTATGGCCCAGGAGGGAGATAACGACCAGTCGAGGTGCCTCATGGCCCTTCTCCCATCAGAGTCGAAGATCCAAATCATGTCTCACATCAGTCAACAACAGTCACTTTCTCGCCTAGGCCAGAGTTTCCGAGCTTGGTACAAGGTCGCTAATTAGGAGCTTTATAGAATTGCTCAAGGAATTGTTGAGCGACTTGGTCGGTCGAGGCTTGAATCTCACTGTCGAAATCGCTGACCAAGGCAATTGTGTCACATTATCGGATGCACCATGTGGTGCGTGCGTGATGTGTTGTGATACAAACCTCGGACGAGGAAGTTGTTCCCGGCCATTGTTATGGCGAAAGGCTTGGAGGTACATAATGGCTTGGGGGTACAGAATATCTTGCGGCACAGAATGGCCAAGAGGAACAGAAAGGCTCCGGGGTAGTGAATTGCTTTGAGGTACTGGTTTGAAGGTTCAGGAAGGCTTATACGGACAAAAATGGACAAAATGGATTATACATTGATGCTAATAGACCGGATGTGTGTGTATTGTGTAGCACAAGACGCGTTTATTTGCATGATACAGGTAACAGGTTACAAGCCGAATGAAGAAAATCCTTGACCAGGGTCCAGAAGAGGCATGAAGTGGAGAATTCTATTGTGCTTGTCGCAGCTTGACCGGACATTGCCGCAATGCAGGTGTGTGCCCACGGCAAACGCGATAACAAAAAGTGAGCGTTACCATGAGAAGAGTAAGGCTCAGCTTCCCAGTCGGAACTTCTTGTGTGAACTGTACACAACTGTCAACAAACGACGGGGGAAGCGTACACGGAGAAGAGAAGTGACGAAATTAGGTACACCTGTCACCATACAGAGAATCCAGAACAAGACCAAGATCAAGCTGGAATGCTCAGGAGGAAGAATCTCGATATGTCGGATAGTCAGGTTGGCCTTTTGGAGCGGCATTACCGTACTTCCGTATCGTCTTTATCATATCGGTGACTCGGTAGACTGTAGTCGATACACAAAAGCCCTCCCATCCGATCCTTCTCTTCCTGATAATGAATGTTTCCTGGAAACGCCCGATCGATCCACAAAGCCTTTTCGTTTGTCTTCATCGGCCACACGTCTGCGCTCGAGCCAAGTCCTTTGCCGAAGGTGTTGCGCAAATTGATGCAACCGAAATGACGAGCTCAACATGTGAGCTGTCAACAGCAGTGGAAAGATAGGTATGCCCCGGTATCGGGCCAAACACTGGCTTCGGAGCGTGTTTCCGGACAGGTCATGATTCACACTTGCGAACACTTGTGAGTGCAGCAATGAGCATGATGGAACGTTGCTCTGCTGATACACAGCCAGCACTGCCACCCATCAAAACGATTACAAAGGCGCTCGTTCGCCCCTCAAATTCCATTCCGTTCTTGTCCTCTCATCCAACTCAATAACACTTGGCCATCTCTTGCCTAGTGTTTCCAAATGACTCTCTCCTGCTTCAGGGCCCCCGATGGTCTCGGGTAACTCCTCACACATCCGGCATCTTCGATCTGAAAGTCGCTTCATCCTTTCCATTTCCTCTTTGCCACTTTATTTGTGTGCCATCCCTATTCGATCCAATCTCGGGTCGTTATGCAGCCCGTCTTTGCGATTTGCTTCTGGTGGAACTTGGGCACTTCAAGAACCAGATTCACCATCCTCATGAAGACCGCCACAGCCTATCAACAATGACCCGAGATAAGAGGTCCTTGAACTCATGGGCTGGCCGTCAGAACAGACACATTTTGTGAGCCGAGGACTTTTTCCATCCTTGCCCCCCTTTAGTCTTGACTCGTTATGACACGGTAGTGAGTGACACACTTCGATCAATGCGCTTTAGAAAGCTAACCATAGGCAATAGCCTCGTATTCCGAAGCGCGCATCCGTTGAAGCATGGCCTATCAAAGTCCATGCGGACAATGCCAATCCCAATGCCTGCAGCGTGAACAAGATCATGTTGCCCCAAGGCCGCACAGGCACTGTAATACATGATCAGCGAGAAAACCGCCTGCGGTTATCTGATGCTTGAGACAACATTGACAAACTCCAGGCCCAGCTCCCGAGTCAACAAGCAAGCACAGTCATCGCCATTAGCCGACCCTGTGCAACAACTTGCGACTTCTGCCAGAACGTCAAACAGACCTGGACCACCTCCTGCGACCTTTACGACGAGAGATCCGCTCTCGAGAAGGCGCAGTCGAGACAACGCTGCCACACAGCTTATTGGGGTTGGATACGGTGTTCCCGGATGGACCGAGAACATGACAAGGCGTAGTTTGAGCGGAACGATGATCGCCTTGCCGCGAAACTCCGGGAACTATAAAGCACGAACAACAGATTCCACATGGCGAGACGAAGCGATTCGTGTGGCTAAGACTGTGCTATGGGTTTTTGTTGTCAACGCGGAGGGATGTTCAGGGCGGAGGAGAATTGGCGGCGAGGAAGTCGAAATGGCTCAATTCATGTATGAAAGCGAAGGAGAGATGTCAAGGAGGAACAAACTGATAGAGCATGATGGAGGAAAGGAGGAGAGGAGGAGTGACGGGGTTTCAAGAAGCCGATTGTAGTTGGTGATTTTTTCTTTGTATAACCTTTTCTTTTTCTTTTTCAAATTCATGCGATTCAGACCTATCTTGTTCTCCTTTAGTGGCATCGTAGTTGATATTTCCCTGCTTATTTATCTTCTCATTCGTCCATACGAAATCACTGATGGAGTTGCGACCTATCCTCCTTTTTGTGCTGAAAGTCGGGACCTGTCTGTCCACTCTCAGAACTCGGTGTATCGGAGGTGGGGAGGATTATGAAGAGAGACCGAATACAGCGGCGTTCAGTGTATATATATCTGGTCTCATGTGCCTGGACTCGACGAGCTGTAGAGCACTTCCGTTTCCATGTTCGCAAGTCCTCGGGTTTGCCATCATGACTGTAGAGCGACATTCATGGCAGGGGGCACATGAGCGCAAGGAGATGCGAGAACGCATGGCTTCGGGGCTGCGCCGGTTGAGAAGATGGGCGAATTTACCCTCTGTACTGAATCACTGATGAACGTGGCTAAACAGCGCAAAACGTGGTGTGAACAAGAGGTGACACGCTTAACCGTTCGCCTCTAGAACGCCGAACCAAGTTCGTAAACCATAATTGATAAGATTTGGGAAGATTAGAAAAACTATTGTCTGCGCATGCTGAGATCATTCCGCTGTGCAGCTCATGAAAGATAAAGAAAGGACTGCTGCAATATAAATGCAACGCACATCCATCCAACGCCCGCGTAAATGCCACAAGCGTTAACGTAAAAGAAAGAAAAACTGGAATAATGGCCAGCGACGCAATGAGTGAGCAATGGTCTAAAGCACGAAGAAGAAAAACAGTAGAAGAAACACCTCTTCCAAGTATCACGGTGGAAAGTCGACGGCCAAAGCATTGCCCTCTTCAACGTGGCCTTCTCAAGGAAACAGGCCCTCAACGTATAGAGGAATATGCCGGTCGATGACATGATCAGCTAAGGAAGCATCTGCTTCCGTAGCCTACGTTGCAGATAATGACGAGCAGCCTGCGCCGAGACGCTCAGCACAATAACGACCTGCAGCCCCACGAGGCCGAACCAGATGAGATTCAAGACCCTGTCCTCATCATAACGAAGGCGGGTGTTCGGGAAGAGAGTCATTGCCTCTTTCTGTTTATTGTTTCGCACGCGGCTTGGAGATCGGAGCAGAAAAAACGGTCGCGAGTACTAATTCGATTGCGCGGATGGATGAAGTCCCCGAGAAGAGCAAGTTGGGAAAAGATGCTTCGCTTGCGTGCTTAAGCCACGTTTCGCCTTACGACAACGAGATGCGCATGTAGTTCTGGTAAAGAAGAGAAAAAGAACACGGACCTAGATATGAAGTATCTTTAGAATCATGCATTCCTTTCGACTCGGGCATTATTCCATGCGGCAGGACAACCCATATCGTCACAAAATGAAGAACATCATGTAGACCGCCTCTTCTTACCTCTGGTCGTGAATATGTTTCCCCTCTCAACGTCAAGGGCAGTCAGTCCATGGACGGCTCACGAGAGAAAGCGAATTCCCCGCTATGAAAGGTGGAAAAGAAGAAGAAACGAAACAAAAGCGACGACTATTGCCATCGACAAGCAAGGACGACGTTGCAGGTGGCGAGAGAAAGGAGGCTACAGCCCTACAGTCCTGGGAAATTGCAAGGACGTAGACTAAATTAAACAATAGTGTGATTTCGAGAGTTTTCTGGCCCGCGAGAAGAACAGAACAGAGGCTTGGTTTGATGGTTGAGAAGGGAATCGACTTCGATGCGCAGTGACTCGAGACTCGTGAGTGATGGGCGTTTGCGTTGAGAAAAAGACGAGATGCGGTGATTGCCGACGACGTTGCGGAAATCGATCATATCTGGTTCGCGCGACGGCCACACAGACCGACCGTTCATTCAAGGTTTGTGCTCCAACGGTCGTCGACGTCCGCTTATTAGCTTCCCCTGGTTCTGTGGGGTATTTCTTGAGTCTTGGGCCAGTGGCCACTGGCCACACACGCGGCGGCACAGCTTCAGAAGTTCAGCCGTTTCGACAAACGCCAGAGCCGTGCGTCGGACCGGGCGATGAAGTGGGTCAAGGATCAGCCGGGCTAGGTATCCGTACTTCGATCTGATTCGTCAGTAAATGACACTTTGCGCTCCTGCGCGCCGTTGTGCATTCAGAATCATCGCATTGGATGTACTCCGTATGCATGCACTTCCATCAGCCTCATGCGTGGTCCGTGGAATTGAATCTGATGATGATGGTGGCATGATCGTTGTTGCCACGTGTCCAACTCCGGGAATATGTTCTTAGCGGTCCTCAAAAAGAAAGAGGCAGCTCGGGACTACCTATCCTCCTGGACTCGACGATAACCAAGCAGCCATAACTTAGGTACAAGACTTTGCAAGGCGACGACTCACGAGAGACCAGAAGTTGTAGACTGCAATCTGTCACCTGTGTCACCGCTTCGTCTTACTATCAACGTCCCACGGTAAGTTCCAACCGCACGCTACGGTCTACCACGGCTCCCTTTTATCTGCCTGAGCGCGATTCGACCGGTGGATTGAGCGGGGCTCCGAGTTGCAATCTGTTTTTTGAGTTTTGGCCCTTAGGCGCCTCAAGATAACCTCTGGCTACTCAGTATGTAAATCCAAACTGCAATTGAGCTACAAGTTCTACTCGGTACTTAGATAAGCTGACTTTGCGACGGACGGGACGCGGCACATGTTGCGTGGTGGCGAGGCGATGGGCTTGCCGGCAGCTAGGATGCGGTGAAGGCTTCGTCGTGAACTCGATAAAGTTCTTTCTTCGCATTGCATTTGATCTGGTTTGCGGATACGGCTGAAGGGACGGAGTTGCTGGCTAGTAGACATGGGGAGGAGCAAGCAGGGTCAAGGCCGGTCGCTAGCTATCGAGGCGGTCAATGGACGACGGCTGGTTCGAGCCTTCGAGCTCATCAAGTTGTCAATTGGATCGTGGCCGTGGAGGCATGCAATGTCCGTGGCTGTGTAACTATGTGGCTGTGTGGCTACGTAGTGTTGGCCATGTGGCTATGTACCTATGTATGTTTTTTCACATGCTTTATCTGCACTTCTGCAGATATTTCTTGTTGCAACTGGCAAGCTTCAGATCAAGCCATGATGTCATGTGTCGTTTTCTCCGCGTTGACAGGCTTCTTGTGACGATGCGGGCCCGTCACCACGCCAAACAGGCTGTCTGCTCAGCCACTCACACCCCCGCGCCGCTGCGTCGGTGACGTTGTCCTTTTGCCAGTTCAGTGTTGCCCCGCTGTCACGTCTTGGAAGTTGGGGTTATTGTCTTCCCTTTTATATCGTCGAGTCTGCTTCAAACTTCCATTAAGCAACACAGCATTCAATTTCTGAGCCAAACGGTCATTCCAAGCAATTCACTCTACATCTCTACCAGCACGTCGAATCGAAATAGCTGCGCCCTCGCTACCAACTTCACCACAAGCTCTTCTTCTGCGTCGTAAGCCTCCAACAATGGCTACCAACGCAACCGTCCACGTCAAGAACATCGCTTCGGCGACGAGCGATGATGAGGTCAAGAATTTCTTCAGCTTCTGGTTCGTCTTCGCCCCTTAACTGGCTACATATAGATGATGAAGGCCATTCCTGTACGCCATGTTCGTAGTACTGACACGAGATGCCTTCCCAGCGGCAAAATCGCCGACTTCAAGCTCACACCTGACGGAAACACCAAGTCGGCGGATGTCACCTTTGAGAAGGAGACGGCCATGAAGACTGCTCTCCTCCTGAACAACACCCAGTTGGGACCCAACCACATCACTGTCACCAGTGCGAACGGTAGCAGCGACGACGACGGAAGCCAATACGCCAAGAATGACGAGCGCGACTCCGACGCCATTACGCAGGAAGAGAAGCCGCGTGCCCGCATCTTGGCCGAATACCTTGCTCACGGCTACGTTGTGGGCGATGCCGCCATTAAGCGCGCCATTGAGCTCGACACTAAGCACAACGTCTCGAACCGCTTCCTCACCACCATTCAGAACTTGGACCAGAAGTACCATGCCACCGATCGCGCCAAGGCGGCTGACGAGAGCTACGGCATCTCCCAGCGCGCGAACTCGTTTCTCACAGGCATCAACTCATACTTTGAAAAGGCGACCAACCACCCCACCGGCAAGAAGATTGCCAAGTTCTACACAGATAGCTCGCGCCAGGTCCAAGATATTCATGCCGAGGCTCGCCGTCTGGCCGACTTGAAAGAGCAGGAGCATGGCGGCAGCGCCTACAAGGCTTCCGGACTAGAGAGAGTCTTTGGCAAGGAAGGTACTAAGGAAGGTACTAAGGAAGGTGCCAAGGAAGGTACCAAGGAAGGTACCAAGGAAGGTACCAAGGAGACGACGGAGAAGGCATCTATCGCGACTGCAGCGGGTTCCACACCCAGCTCTGGCGCTCACGTTGTCTCTGGATCAGGCACCACTTCCAGCGGTGTTGGCGTCGGCACAACTGCCGGTGCTGATGCCGGTGCCGGTGGTGGCGCTACTGGAAGCAATCCTGCCGTTGTCGCCGAGAAATAAATGATCGCTACAGACGGCATCTAACAATAAGGCCTCAGAATTGCTTGGAAATTCGTTTTTGGAGGAAGAATACCTTATGTTCGTTTGTGCACAATGACGAATAGTTACTGATTTTTTGTTTTCATGACCACGCGCAGGTCTGGTTGGGCGATGGATGAGCTTCACGAACTCATGTTGACGAGGCATCTCTACTGAGAGAAATGAATGGACTCATGTAGTATGTACGATACGAGCGAAAGCGATTTGCTCAGCCAGAGAGATCATGTATGCAGTAGTGTATGCAGTGATAGCAATGAATGACCATCTATATTTGTACACTCATTCATCGCGTGCTTTTCTTTCATTAACTGGAACATGATTTTCTATTCATATTTGCCCCATTCGAATTATTCGACTTCCAGGCTTCTCTCTGCCACAATGTCCTACCTCTGCATGCATTAAAAGGCATTTCCCATCATTTCTGTACCTGTGCACCAACGCTATTTCCGTCCCCCTTCGCCACCTTCTTCTTCGCCTCCTCGTCCAGTGGACCCCTTGGATTCGATTCAAGACCCTATCGAAGCCGCGCCCGAGCTTGTTAGCTATTGCCGCCTCATATGCAGGCAGAAGAGTCCTGCGAATGAACCCCTAGAAGGAACAAGAAACAGGCTTAATTAAACTACTTTGCATACCTTGAGGTCGGACTCGTTCTTTTCACCCTTGTTGCCCGTCTTGGAGGTGCCGAATCCATCGCCTCCGGCAGGGGTCTCGTGGAGCTGCTTGCCGCTTTGGCGCTCGGGAGGGGGTGATTCAGCCATGACTAGGATTTTGTCTTGTTGTGTGATGTGTGTATTGTGTTTAACGTGTGAGGTTGTTTTGTGCAAGAATTCTTGTTAGATGAATATAGCTTTGAGAGAGCGAGATAACTTGGCTGGGTTCCTATGTGTGTGTTTAATGTTGAGAGCAGCAGGCCCGTTTCGCCGTCCATGCCGTCATCAGTGGAACCTGTCTGGACCGGGATTCCGGGTTCGGGTCCGGGTTCCCCATTCTTTTAGACGTCAAGATGACGACGTTGCTGGCTGATGAGCTCTACGGAGAGGTTAGGTACCTAAGCTTCTGGGTGTTTGGGTGGAGAAGATTGCTTGTGGCTCGCTGTATGGCAGCGACGCGCCCACGAGTCGCGAGTCACGAGCCCTCACGACGCATCAGATGAATACATACCTGGAGGCCCGGGGGATGAATATCCGAGGTGTTCTACCCTGATTATCGTATCTCTCGCCTTCCTCTGAATCAGCATCTGCCACCAACAATAAGGTCCTCGCGTTGGTTTGCTTTGTTTCATGTGAACTCGTCTGTTTGCTCTCCTCCCGGACTGCTCTCCCCGGACCGCAGCTGCATCTGTGATAGGTAGGTACAGTACATAGGTACATACATACGGAGTCACTTGCATTCCGTACCTAGGTATGTACAGTAGAAACTCGTTATAACGATTTTCAGTTGGACGATATTTTCGATAAACCG